>JAVQJF010020145.1:0-13311 GCA_036023855.1 Gadopsis marmoratus
GTGTGTGTGTGTGTGTGTGTGTGTGTGTGTGTGTGTGTGTGTGTGTGTCCTACAGTGGGAGCTGTAGTCACATGCTCTTGAGCAGCTCTTTTGTGTATTGTTTCTTATCGTTCTTTGACCAGCGGGGAAAAGGAGGCGTTTTGTTGTGTCGCTTGCTGCTGTCGTTTCCTACATGTCACCCTCTCTTTTTCACTTGTTCTTCTTTGGCTCCTTACTAAATCTTAAAAGTCTTCAAACAAATTAATACACAACAGTGAATAATCGAACCCAACAGCTTGATGCAGAAGATGTTGCCCCCTCCTGATTGTTTCCACATGACTGCTGATTTTATGTATCTTCACCTGGGCCGCTTTAATGTAACCCCTGTTTCGCCTCCTGTCTCCTTTCTTTATATGACAGGTAGATAATGCCAAAGTTCTCCACTATGTCGGAGCAGGCATTGCCTTCCCCACCAGTATGCTGTTTGTGTGCCTGCAGTCTGCACTGACTTACCGACTGGCCAAAACCCAGGGGGAATACAATGTGGCCCACCTCCGGCTCTGCATGACCCTGCTGGCCTTGGTAGCCTTGGTGCTCAGTATCCTCTCCTGTCACTAACAGATGGCAGCCTTCGAGGCTGTCAAGTGCTTTAGAATAGAGTAGTAATCCTAGCCCGATTAAGGACAGAGACATCCTCTCCATTTTTGGAAACATGTTTATTTGCTTTCTTGTTTAGAGTAAGAAGAGAAGATTGATATATATCGCTTTCACACTGCTTTGCTGTTGTTGTCCTTAACCATGTTTTCAGGTGGTGTGTTTTTCTGCCAGGAGAGCTTCGTCCTGCAGCACGCATCGGCCATCTTTGAATGGGTGTTCTGTGTCATCGTCATGCTGTTTTACGGGACATTTGCCTTTGAGTTTGCCAGCATGTCGGGAGATACCATGGCAGTGCTGGCTAGAGGAGGGGCCCTGGGACCTGCTGGGAGAGAACACAAGATGGACGCACTGGGAGGGCCCGGTCCACACTCACATCCACACCAACCTGAAAACATGTCCATACTGTAGCCCTGCTGGCACATCTTGATGCCACACAGTTGGCTCGTTCATTGCTTTCAAACTCCGGTTGTCGAATGAGTTTAATTATTCATTTCCAGCCACATTTGTCTGAAGCTTTGACATGAACCAGGCCAGTGCAGTCGCGGTTCACAACAGAGTGGGTTCTTCTATTTCAACTCCAGGGGTGTAGATCTGCTGCCACAGTGGAGAGCTCAGCTTGTATTGTGCTCACGTTAGAGATCGGCATCTCTAAAGAACTTGTTTGCATTTTGCACATTGCACAAGTGTGAAACCAAATTTCTTTTCTCCCAACTCAGTCCTGTCCTCAGCGACCAGCAGAGGAGTGTTTTGTTAATCAGAAGGACATGTACTGCTCCCCCTGAGATCCTCTAACCTGTCTCAATAAGTGACCTTAGACCGTTTCCACTTCATTTGACTGCCGTGATGCTTTCATTGTACGTAAATGAATGAAGGCTGCTGGACGGCCTAGCTGAGTATTACAGTAGTGAGAGAGAGAGATGGTGTGTGAGTGTTACGGTGGGTGAAAGGAGTAAGCCTGAGGCTTGTTTCCCACGAGAGAATAGATGAATGCAATAAATGCAAAGAAACAGTCGGTCAGAACAGTATTTAAATGTTATAGTCAATCCTGGAGGTAGAGCAGGGCATAGGTCTGCATTTTGCAATCATTTAAACCTGCATTAAGCAATATTTTTGATATTAACAAATCAAATAATTGTCGAAGAGTCCTTCATAGTACAGAATCTGCTGAGAATTAACACCCTACCCTGTGTAGATTTAATTTAGATACTTTTACTCAGCCCTACCATCCAGCAAGAGTTAACAAGTGGGTGGTAAACACAGTCGACCATTTGGCAAGCTAAAGATATTTCTGTCAGGAGTTGGTTAACCAAGGCTAGAAGCAAAGTGACTATCTGACTCATGTTCTTCAGGTGGCCATTAAGATAAAAATTGTTGCTCTGTGTCTGCTGGATGTGTAAGCAGACAGACGTTAGCCATAACACCAGTTTGTTTTGTGGTCAAAAATTGCTTAATGCAGCTTTAAGAAATGCACCATCATCAACTTTATGTTTTGATCAGCAACTCCACACATGCAAGCCTAACACTATTTTCAAAGTATCCAGTAGCATGTTGTATTTGCGTGTCTGGATGCTTTGGGTGATGTGCCATATCATTTTAACCGCATACGTAACATACAATAGACCTGGTGCCTCATGAATTCAAACCTTTATGACTGTCTGAAAACAACAATTTCACTCTTATTGTTAGAGTCCGTATCGACCTTCAACCTTCGAATAGTATCTGCTTCAACTTCCTCTCTGTAGAGTAAAGAATATAAAGGAGGGGTAGATGAAACAGTGTCCAGAGGCCAAATGCGTACCAGCTAATTCAAGCCAGAGCTCTGGGTTTATTGAATTTAGTGACAAGGAACCACACGTGTCTTCAGGTCTGATGGATCGGCCTGCATCTCATTATTCCCCAATGAGGAGGAGCAGAACATGCTGCTTTACCTACTCACTTTTTCTTTTAATCCCAGAGCTCTCCATAGTTGGATTTTTTTCAGCGTGTCTAGCTGGTGTAGCAGGACAGAAGGACAGAAGGAAAAGGACGGATTTGTAATGTGAGATATCGCTAAGATGCACTGCCCTGCCTCCGTGTTACTGTGCAGCAGATTATGCCAAATATCAGTTTGCCTGTGGTATCGGTGCTAAAACACAAAAGGCCTTATGTCATTTTCCCCCTGGGGTTAGCTGTGGTCATGATAACATCTGACAAATGAATGCAATAATGTGGAGACATTGGGTCAATCTCAGCATTGACTGATAGTGGAGGAGCAGGTACAGACCTATGAGTGCCAGGAATACCAAAGCGGATATTTTTACGGAATTTACATTGAAAACTGCTCCTTGCTAATACCTACGCTGACTCAGTGTAGGTTAGCCTCATGGTTGGGTATGTTTTTCTTTCAGTTGTTCCGCTGTGCAGACATTCAAATGTTTGATTGTATTCATTGACTTTCTCTGATGCTCTGTGCTGTGTTGTAATAGAGTTCTGCCAGAATTACTGTTTATATTTGCAGGAAATGTTCAACATCTCAGTGTAATATTAACACACTCTGAGCTCTCTAGTGAAACAACCAGAGCGAGCAGAGGGTTTACAACAGTAATGGTCTTGTTAGTAGGCCTTCACAGTCAAAAAATCACTCCCTCATATTCCACAACTGGCCTGGTTTTGTAGAGGTTTTGTTAGTGCCAGTAAGTGGATAGTTTGCTCAAAAGAACATTCTTCGTTTCACAGTCTGTTACAGAAGGACTGAAATGTCATGATTTACTCTCAGACTGAATGTATGAATACACTCAAAAAGACCCAGGTGGAAAAGCGAACACCAGCAGCATCAACACTGATCACTTGCTTCAATCTAGTGGTCAAATTGTGTATTGCATGAGTTTGTGTTGCAACCAGAGCTGTTATGTTGTAGCTCAGCTCAAGGTCTTGTGTTCTACTTGAAGAAAAATATATTATTTTGTATCTGCAGTCAAAAAAACTAAGTCAACTACATGATTGGGCCAAATCTGATTATGTTTTACTAAAAAAAGAAAAAGGTGGAGCTTCATCATGAAGAGCACCTGAACTCTGGCTTTAGTTCAGCAGTGGTCTTCAGATGGTTTTGCCTGGCATCACCTGGAAGCAAAACTTGGCCTTGTGACCATACGCTGCTTTTACAACGAGCATTCTTCTAACAAATCACAGTAAAGATTTGATGCATTTTAAATGTTATGCCAAATGATGGTGCTTCTCATGCTGCTGTAGAACGAAACATTTTGTCATTACACATTTACTAAGATTGTTTCATTTTACTTAATGGTTCATTCATCATGTTAAGAATCCATGTATAATCCTCCCATTTCCAGTTGAACACTACAAAAACAAGTTAAATATTTCTTTTCAGAAACTCTGTCAGATTCACATTTTGGGTTGCCTTTTTACTTCCTGTCCGCCTTTTATTTTTCTCTTTAACTAATCAGTTTGAACTTTGCACTCAGGAAGATGTTACACCAGCTGCATTGTTTGATTCGAAGCAGAATGGACTCTGCTTGCTTCTGCCTTCTGTTGTCTTTGTTTTAATGGCATTCGTTTGCGTATTCATCATGTTTATTTGTTTTGTGTAGCGTAGGTGTAACTGCTTTTCCACAATTGTAGAACTGAGAGTTAGCCATAATCTAATAGATTATTTTTGTTAATCAAGACTCTATAAAGCTTAAATATAAACATTCCTGTATAGTTAGCTGGAATGCTTATGCTGCTCACATGGTTAAATATCTGCAATAAAAAGTATCAGTAGATAATTGATGAGAGCATTCTGAGAAACAAACTAGCATCTGTAAACCTCACAAACACGTTGCTCGATACTCAGTTCTCAAATGCAAAATGCTCCCTATGTGCCTTATGTATTATTTTGATGAAAACCAAAGACGTTTTGGGTTGTAAATTCTATTTTGATGAAAAAGTCATGATTGTATATACAGTATATGCCGTAATGTTCAGCAAATAAAAACTGTTTTAAACAAAAAAGCGCAAATGTTTGAATTTACCACATGATGTTAATCTAACATGTCAATGCACAGACAACGGTTTATATCTTTAATTTTCTTTATTGTGTAATTATTTACATTGTCCAGTTTCTCTGACAACAAGGACGACACAGATCAACACATTAAATAGAGACCTCTTTTACAAAAACAAAGTCACCACAAAGTCCTAAACCTCTAGAGACACATGGTTTTGGGGTAAGTACTGTACACACTTCCCCAGTGCCATCAGAGTTGTTATAGAAGGAAAGAATGGGATTAAATTGATTAAGCAATGGCGAAACCTGACTTCAAAGTAATTTTCCTAAATGCTCTCTTTTTTTTTTTCTCCGAATCCACGGAAAAGGATCTCAGTCTGTGATATTGAGTTGCAGTGCAACTAGACAACAGATGTTTTTAGATGGAGGAAACTTCAGCTACATTTCTCAAAGATATAGCAGGAGCAGTTTGTCTAAAGTGAGAGGAGCAGCAAGGTATTCTGTCGGATGTTAACTTGGATCAGTGTAGGCTTACAACGATGTAAAAATTCAGCAATTAAGACATCAGTGGTCAACAAAATACTTTAGCCTGCACAGTGTGCAGCTTGGTAGTCCACTGCAAAGAGCAGAGACTGATTCACAGTCAAGTCAGAGTAAAGGTTTGTAGTTATTTGCAAAATGTTTTTCAAATTTGCAGACTCGGTCACAGTAGCAGGTAAAAAAAGACAAAGATAAAAATCAGCCAGCAGGTGAGCTGTCCATCAATAAAAGGGACTTGATATTAAAACAAAGTAGAAAGGATGGCAGAGAACAAGCAAAATGAAAAACAAGACCGCATGACTATTTTACATTTGACAAATTGTAACATGTTAAAGAGATAAGAGTTTTAATGACCTGTCTTGTACAATGGTGATTATTACAGTGCAAACAGCTTCCTGTCTCTCACATGATAAAATAAGACTTAGAAAAGGAATTTTACAGTCATGACAAAATGATTACATTTTCTTCTAAAGCCAAGCCTTTGGTTGAGCAATAATTACACTTCTGACATTCATATGATATATGATAGTCACTGATGAAATACTTGGCTGTTGTCAGTATCTACTTTTGAAAATAAAGCACTGAGGTTGTTTCTGTACATACTGATCACATAAAGGGACATTCACAGCTTTGAGTTAAAACACATTGCTTCTAATGGAGTAGAAATATTTATCTTTTATTTTGTGTGTTCCTTTACAATGAGTTGTCAAGAAAGATCTTCGACTAGTGATTGTACGTATATTTCTAAAAGACCAATAATTGGATGTTTTGTGGGCTAGAAAAGGACAGGGGGGAAAGGATTGGTTACCGAGACGTCCTCTTAAATATGTCCGTCAGCTACAACCAGTCTTGCATATAATTATCTTCTCACCTCGTTAAAGCTGACTTATCCCTAACTTTGGCTTTAGTTCTTCCTATTGCAAAATGTCCGATCAGAGCTGGTAGTCGCAGCCCGTGAAGAGGTGTCTTGTTCAGCCGCCAGGTGAGTTGATCGGGACAAGCAGGTGGAGTATTTAGAAGAAAATCTTTTTGGGCATCTCCCAAGTAAACTCTGATCGGCCAAAGTGGCCATAAGAGGCTGTCTTCTGGTAGATCGGCCTCTTCAGGTTCAGTTCCCTGGGGAAGGAAACAGATGAAACATCAGAGGGGAAAAGAGACTGTAAGCATGTCATGGGATTTTTTTGTTTTTTATAAAACCATATGTCACGTTAGTTAGCTGGGATGATGTTTAAATCAGTAACAGTTTCTTTCTGTATGTACTTGTCCCTGTACAAATAAACATGAGAATGGGATATGGGAATCAAAGTCAGACTTCACTGCAAAATGTAACTGTAGACAGACTACCATCTAAAAGCCACTATGTATACAAATGTCCAGTTTTGGTGCCCCCTTGTGGCAATATAAAAAACATGCACAGCAGCTAAAGCACTCAGGCTTCACGAATTTTCACCAAGATTTTGTCCAGAACCAAAAGCATAATGCCATGGGGCTAATTTGAAAGTTGCTATAATGACTTCAAAAATCAACCCACAGTGGCTTTAAATGAAGAAGTCTTGTTGTGACATTATCTTGCATGTGGGGGATACAGAGGTCCCACATTTGCATATTTACCTGACAATGACTCCTGGCCGAAGGTCAAAGTTCTTGTTGACAATGTGGAGCAGCTCTGACTCTGTTTTCTGGGAGGAACCATAGGTGAACAAGGAGATGGACAAGGGATGGGCCACTCCGATAGCATAGGACACCTGTAACACACACAGACAGGTGCATTGAAATGTTTTTTATCAGCACATGTTTATGCTTCAAACACGGGTCATCTAGTTTTGGATGGGGTGAATGAATGAAACTGCACACTCACCTGAACCAGAACTCTCCTGCACAGTTTGGCTTTGACCAGAGACTTGGCCACCCAGCGAGCAGCGTAGGCAGCGGAGCGATCCACCTTTGAGAAGTCTTTGCCAGAGAAAGCTCCGCCCCCGTGAGCTCCCCACCCTCCGTATGTGTCCACAATGATCTTCCTGCCTGTCACACCAGCATCACCCTGTGGGGGTGGGGGGGTGAGCAGAAATCAGTGGTAAAGTTTTAAGTTTTCTAACATTTGTTTTCTAGATGAAATAAGCTGTTTGCGTGTGATGGTCACCTGGGGTCCTCCAATGACAAAGCGGCCACTGGGCTGGAGGTGGTAGACGGTCTTGTCATCCAAATATTTAGCGGGAACCACGGCTTTGATCACCTGACAGAATGGGTGCAACATTAACACCAAAGATATGACTTAATTTCCTGAGCAATGCATTATCAGAGTCCAGTTAGGGGTGTTTGTGAGGCTCTACCTTCTCCTTGAGGACTTTCTTCTGTTCCTCCAGAGAGATGCAGTCATCGTGCTGGACAGAGATCACGATGGTGTGAACCCTCTTGGGGATCACAGCTCCGTCCTTCTGGTCATAATGTACGGTCACCTGTGGGACAGACACAAAGTCGGTGTTGGAATTTGTTGAAATTACTCACTTAATCTAGAGTCCTCCGTCTTTTCTGTCATGTTCCTACAGAATGAATAAGGTTTCCTGTAATTGTATCTGTTTTGTTGTGCAGACTCTCTCCTAAAACGTTAAATGAAATTTTGAAATGCTATCTTCTATCATCACAGAAAAAAAGTGGCTGTATCTGTAATAGCCTATGATTTATGAAGCTGCAGCTGACCCCTTTTTTCTCATGGTGAGACCAAGTAATTACATAGTTACTTTGTTAATTCATTAATACTTCTTCAGTGCTCAGTCCAATCCGGGATAAATCTAAAGCTCTATCTGGATGTTCTAACAAACCTACGTTTGTACACAAAGGTATGAGAGACTTAATGTCACAGAGTTGCAGTTAGTGGCTAACAGCCTATAAATCTGTCAAAAGTCTATTATTTCTACACAGAGAGCTTAATCTGAAATGCTTGCAGTAGCCACTGTTGATCCGATTGTGTCTGCTGGCACCAAAATAAATCTCTTGGAAGAAATCCAGGGTGGAAACAATAAACTAATTCACAGAAAGACTGCGCTGGGGTTGTTTCTGTTTGTGTCGAAGTACACCTGTGTTTTAGAGTCAGGACGCAGCCAGGGGATGATGCCGGTGCGTCTGAGTTCAGCCATCTTTGCGTTGAGTTTGTGGGCTAAGACGATGGTGAGAGGCATGCACTCCTCTGTCTCATCTGTGGCGTAGCCGAACATCAGACCCTGCAGTGCAGAGAGAGAGAGAGAGAGTCAGAACAGAAACAGAAAGATGCAAACTGTGCAGTATAATGACACAGATCGTCATCATCAAAAGGAAAAACAATTGATAAGCTCCTGATTCGGCGAGCTTTATTTTACATCCTCAGACATTGTATCATATTGCAAAACTTATTTGCTGGCATTTTTAATTGTTGACTTAAATTTCAGTGGTGGAAAGTAACTAAATACATTCTCAAGTACTGTCATTAGGTACAATTTGGAGATATTTGTTTTTCCATTTTATGCTACTTTATACTACATTTAACAGGGAATAACATGTACATTTATAAAATATAATGCATTGTTAAAGTTTAAACTAGTGGTTCCAAACCTTTATGGCATGTGACCTCTTATATAAAAGCAGTGTCTAGTCTGGGTCTCTTGTCACATTTCAGATGTCTTTGAGTTGTTAGCAGTTCCACCAAAGATACATTTCCCCTAAAACGTCTCAGTTTGCTTCCTTTAAATAACTCTTTGAGGCCCAAAGAAGAAACATCATGCAATATTTCACAAAAATAGAAAATATTAGAGAAAAGTCCAAAAAAGAATGACAATGTGTTGTTCCTTCTTTCCAACCTTCATGAATCATCTCACGACCCCTCAGATTTATCTTATGACTCTGTGGAGGGGCAGGACCCTTAGGTTGGAAACCACTGGACTGAACTACCTGACTGTATATAAACCTACTCCACCGTACTCCACCTACAACAGTAAAATGTTAGCATTGATGCATCAGTATTAACAATCTGCTGCTTGGCCACATTATTAATGAGTATCTGCATGATAATCTCCAACATTCATTTCACCAAATGTCTTTGTCACTCTACTTTTGAGTCAAACAAAATGTCATATCTGACTTTTGAACCCAGCTCCCTGAGCCAATGGACTCGTTGTCCTGTTGCAAAAGTCCCACCTGGTCTCCTGCTCCAATGTCCTCTTCCTGTCTGTCAATGTGGACCCCCTGAGCAATGTCCGGACTCTGCTGCTCCAGAGCCACCAGCACATTACACGTCTTGTAGTCAAAACCTGCAGAAGGAAAGTGAACGAGAAAGTAAAGAGGAAACGCAGACAACACAGAGCTATTATACTTGATTTACACATTATTTTCTCACCTTTGTCGGAGTTGTCGTAGCCAATGTGTTTGATGGTGTCCCTCACCACCTTCTGGTAGTCCACGTTGGCCCGCGATGTGATCTCTCCACAGAGCAACACCATGCCAGTCTTACACACCGTCTCTGTCGATACAGTGACCAACATTCCATGCTTTCAAATATTTTGTGATTTTACATAATCTTTGGTTCACTACTTACTACTGTTAGATCACTTGGAATTAGCTGGTGCGACAACATGACGGGTATGATTGCTGTTTTCTGCAAGTTCACAGGGTTACGCTTGCGAGCGGCCATGTTGTGACATTCAGAGGTCAGTGTTGAAATACAATAAATAATCTTAACAATACCGATGACTTAATTTCCAGGCGAGATTCAGGACAGTTTGTTTATACTCAGCTCTGTTGCCCCTTTTCCTATGTAAAGAATGCAAAGTTAAGATGATGAGATTGCTCGTTATTTTTAAGCCATAACTTAAACCTCTCTCTCTCTGTGCGTCTCTGTGTTTCACAAAAATGACACAAATTCCATCTGAATTGTAGTTTACTCACCGCAGGCCACTTTGGCATCTGGGTCCTGCTTCAGGTGAGCGTCCAGAACTGCATCACTGATCTGGTCACATATCTTGTCTGTGGAGACATGAAGCAGAACAGAAAAAGTGTAAAGATATTTTATCTGAAAGGTTTCATGCTAATACTTCAAAGGGAAGAGTGTTGCATTTGAGTGCAGCAGCAAGACAACGCCTCACAAGCCACTCCGTTCACCACTCTCTGTCCTCCTGAAGCAATGCAACACATGGGTCAGAGCAGAAACAACATCAACATCTGGTTGCATTGGCTCAACACAACACTGAGAACCACAATTCCTCAGACATGGAGCAGGAAAATCAATATTAAATGTTGACTTTGCAGTTGGTTTACAGTCTGAAGGTGTCAGACTAGATATCTTTCTGACAGGTCTGACTCTTATTCCCCCCCTCCCAAATAAATAGCCACTATCTGTGGGAACGTCCCAGACCTCGAGGTGTGTTATCGAATCAAAAGGTCTGCACTGCAGCCTTCTGCCAAGGTCACACTATTTTGTGAATGTACAAACGGTGTATGGAAAGTCTTAACCCTCTGATTTTTAGTATCAGAATTTGGCTTCATCGTTATTTGATGGTTAGCAAATACAGACTCCAATATTAGGATTTTCATTTAAAAAGAAGATAAATATAACAATACAATGACATGTGGACACATTTCATCTGACTGACAGTTTTGAAATCACACGTACAAACAAGTTTATTGTTACTGTCGACCATGTTTTTAGGAAAACCGAGCTTTTCTTCACAGTACTGCTAACATGGACGTAACATAACGCACACTGCATGCGATTTCAAAAGATGGTTGGGAAGAGTTTTTGGGATTCATATTAATAATGGGAAGTCCCATTTTAGATTATGATTATCATGCGTGTTTGTTTTTCTCTTAATCTCTTTACACTTGTAACTACTGAAGGTCTTCCTCTTGTGTACGTTTCCACCTCTTAATGAAAGTTATTCTACTCTATGATCTATGGAGTGAGATGTGAGTTATTCATTTTCCAACGCTGTGTGTTTTACACTGGGGGCTCACAGCTGTCACGTTCTGTCGTTATCTGTGAAGCTGCACAGCTGGTTTACTCTGCTGTGTTTACTGATTATTGATTTAGCAAAGTGGACGTTATAAGGTTACATATTTACTTTACCCCCCCCCCCCCCCATTTGGGGGTGCAAGCATTTATCATCAGTATAGATACATTTAATAAATGGACATGAAGTTAATGAAAAGACATGAAGTTTTTTAAATGTACAGAATTGATCAGCGATCACAACATCCCTTATGAAGACATGTTTTTAGATTTTAACAACAGTGTTTTATGATATTGTCATTAATTACAAATCAAACTTTATTTGGATAAGTGCGGTTCAGAGTGCAGCGCAGATGATAAGATAATAAGACACAACGTGTGTAGACCATAAACACTACAAAAACAAACTAAAAAAATCTTTAAGAATATGAAACCAAAGCATGTGAGAAAATAAGAGATGAAAATGTAATGCAGTAGATTTTAAGCTACTCTAAAAACTAGGTTTTCAAAAAGGGGGACCGGAGATCAAATAGATGAAAAGGACAAAAATCAATAAATAATAAATAATAATAAAATAAATGACAAATACATCAATTAATAAGTTCATCGTAATAAAATAACAGGAAAAAAATTGAATAAGATTTTACCACATAAATACATAAAAGTAGTTGAGTAAAATAAAGTAAGTAATGTTTATAAAACATTCTTAATCAAAAGCCAGGCTGCAGAGGCAGGTTTTAAGTTTGCACACTTTCAGCTGCCCTGCGATCCTCCGGCAGACTGTTCCAGAGGCTAAAAGCTGCCTCAAAGGTTTCAGTCCTGCACTTTGGAACAACTAGCAGACCTGAGGGGTCATACTGGTTCACACACTGTAAGCATGTGAGACATATATGCCGGTGCAAGACCATGAAGTGCTTTAAAGACAATTCAAATCATTTTAAAATCAGTACGGAAATTGCCAATGTAAGGACTTTAAAATGGTGTAATGTGTTCTCTCCTTCTGCTCCTGGTCAGCACTCAGACTGCAGAGTTCTGAATCAGCTGCAGCTGATTTATACTTGGTTTGGGTAGACCAGATAGGAGAGCATTACAGTGTGTTTCAAATATTTATATATCAAGAACGCTAAATAAGAGAACTTAAAGTGTTGTCAACATGGGATTGGACATGCGGTTGATTTTTGGACTTGACGAGTTGACAGCCATCAGTTTAGGTCACATTCATTCATAATTAAGGCTGCAAGACAAGCTGTTCTGCAGCAGCAAATGGGAAGAGTCAAATCCAAAATGCATGCAACATTTTGGATTTGACTCTTCCCACTTTGCACACTAATGTCAGCACGCCAGTTGTATCCCAGAACCAGCATGGAGTCCACATGTCACTCTGTGCTCTCATTTGTTGGCCACTTTTTCTTCAGCATGCAACCTTACACCGGTCTGCCACACACAGTGAGAGTGAGGGGCAGCAAACACATGTTGCTAGGAATGCAGTGCCAACCATATCTGGAGAGTTATTTTGGACGTATGGTCCAATTTGCTAGTCACATGCATGTCTAAGTTCTGCAACATAACACTGCAATGTTAAATCTATGCCTCTGTGTATAAGCAAAAAAGAGGTAAAGTGTTTTGAATTGTTGGTTTTGGATGTTTTTACAACAAAATGTAAAGAGATTTGACAGGCTGTGAGATATCCTCTAGCAAACAGTGCGACCTCCCGGTTTCTCACACAGGCGGCGGACTGGAGACTCACCTGGATGCCCCTCTCCTACGGACTCCGACGTGAACATGAAAGAGCCGTCAACCAGCAGATCACTCATTTTTTTCTACCGGTGCAGGTACTCAAGCGAGACTCGGCACTCAGGCACCCTCAGGGAGAAAAGGCTCCCCAGTATCCACCAACAGGCAGTCCAGAAGGCTGCTTTCTATTCCTGCTGGTTCCCTGTAAGAGAGAAGTGAGGCCGACAGCTCTGAAGCCAATACAAAGTCTGTCCTATGAAACTCTGTGTCCACATGGCCCAATATATATATATGGCTGAGAGAACACACGCACGCACACACACACACGCACACACACACACCCACCCACACACACACACACCCACACACACACACACACACACACACACACACACACACACACACACACACACACACACACACACACACACACACACACTCA
>JAVQJF010020151.1:0-15014 GCA_036023855.1 Gadopsis marmoratus
ACATGATACATAAGCCTACAAAATTTGGTGCATGTACGTGAAACGGGATGCAGGGGCTTGCTTTTCAAAGTCTTGTAGGGGGCGCTACGGAGCCATTTTGCCACACCCATGTTGGAGACATAAAATATAAAATTTTTCACCAGTTCTGATGCACGTGCCAACTTTCATGACTTTTTGAGCATGATAAAGCCCCCAAAAAGTAATTTCATTTGCAGAATAATAATAATCCTTAAAGATACAATAGGGACCTCGCAGGTTTCCCTGCTCGGGCCCTAATAATCCTTAGAAATACAATAGGGACCTCGCAGGTTACCCTGCTCGGGCCCTAATTATATGAAATGGGGACAAGCAACAAATTCTCAGATTTGACAAGCTGGAACCATGATAACTGACAAAATAAGTATTTGATCAAAGTTGTCTGCACTAATCTGTACTAGAATTTGAAGTCCTGTAGGTTAAACCAATGCTTGGCAGCTCAGCATACTTTTATAATAATGACCTGAGGGACAGGTTAAAAGCTAGTACAGTGAGGCTGCTGTTGAAACAATTTATTTTTTGCTTTGTGGCACTGTCATCATTTCACCTCAGGGAGAGTCCACAGAGAGGCCTTACTGTTTGACCGATGCAGAGTTCTCCTCCAAGGAGAGAAAGCTCCACAGCTGTCTTTCTCCTGCACGCACAGTACAACAGGAGGGATTTTATGAGGTGTTGCTGGCTTGAAGGAATTAATACAATCTGCCAACATTAAGGCCTGGAAATAAAGAAAACATCCAGGTTTATTTCCTCCTCTTAAACACATGCAGTGATAATTATTAGCTCACTTAGGGTTAAGGTCTTGATTAATCTCAGCCTGCTGAGATCACAGTTTGTGCATGAAGGTGAGACGTTTAACACAGATTGTTGTCTGGACCTTAATTCACAGTTGAACTACCCCTAACCCCAGTTTAAATAAACTGAAGTTGAAATAAAGTGGCCATCACCCAAAGAGTCTCTGCACACCTTACATGTTAAAAGTCAACAACAAACACACAACTTTGAGACTTCACATGTAAAAATAACATGCACAGCATGGATTTATTAACATAATTAATAATAATCAAACACTGTTGATGGTGGCTGAAATGTGGTCCACAGCAAGATATCTGAACAACTACTAGTCCAAATGTCATGTTTTTGATGTGATATTCATGCAGAGGATGATTCACACTGGTCATGCACTGACCTTCTGACACACATGACTGTCAACTCAAAATGTTCTTTCAAGCAACACTTTGGTCCATGACAACATATCATACATTTTTAGAGATTTTGTTCTGGATCCCCAGAGGATGTAACTTGATGTTAAACTGGCCTCCTGACCTCTAGTGCCACCATTAAGCAGATCGTTTCACTCGTACAAAAGGAATATTTAAATCTATTAACCTATGTTCCCCAGAGGTTGAACCATTTTCATGTTGAACATTTCATGACCTTTCCTCAGGTCAGAAAGTACATTTGTAGCTCCACTACCGCTAAAGCTCAAAGAAAAGTACACACGTGGACAAGAAGGAAAAACCTAAAATGGTCACTGAAATAACTTGAAACTGACAAAAGTAGTAATAAATAAAAATGTACTGAAAATCAATTAATTAAAACAATTTTGTCCACGTGTGTATATGTATATTCCATCAACAGTATTGTGGGCTGTAATCAACATTGCAACCTCTAGAGGTCGTAGCAGTGCTGTATACTTTCACTTTTGCATTTGTTTCCATTATTCTATTGAATCATTCACTTCAGATTTAAAAGAAAGACAACATCAGTGCTCGTTCTCTCATCTTTTTTTGTCTCCCTTTGTCTTTCTCGCTCTCTAACTGGCTTTATGATAATTATTATATGACTTGTACAATAACTGGGACACACACAAAGAATCAACCACATGAGCGCTCTGTTTCTTCCTCCAATTGTTAAGGCATAAAGGATATTGTCTTTGTGCCTGTTGGCAGGAATTAGACCACACCAGAGGGAGGCTGTAAACGTCATGTCGCCTACCTGGCTGGTTTTAATGTTTTCATCTCTTCCCCTTTAGCTTTGTATCTCTTTGTTTTGCCATTAAAACAAACATAACAAAAAACAAGTCATGGACATATTATTGTTTTGTTAAATGGTAAGGACTTTAAAACAGAGATCTGAGACCCTAGAGACATTTAACTTATATTTCCTACAATGCTACACAATATAGTGAGAGTAAGCAGCACTCTAGCACAGAAACCTTTAAACACAATAGACACAAAGGGTGTATTGTTAAGTGTCCATCTAACTGTATGTCTTTTGATGAAGTCATTTATTAAGACCAAAGGCTGTCCTGGTTTAATCTGTAAAACACTGACTAAACAAACCCAGCCCATAAAACACATGACTAAAACACAAGATACCACAACTAGCAGCTTGACTCACATGTATACTGTTACTGCTCCCAGGTCTTGGACCAATGTCACTGACACCTCCCTTTCCTTTTGTCCCTCTCTTGTTTCGAATTGTTTCCTTCCATACAGTCACAAGATGTAGTGCAAATTCACCAAATCACACAAATTCAACCATATTTCTATTGCTATTCCAAAGACAGGTCAAATCAAACCAAATCTTGAACTCAACACCGCAACTTTCTTAAAAATCTATTCACGGCTGAGGGCCATCCATTCATTATCTATACCGCTTATACACAGAGGGTCGCGGGGGGTTGGAGCCAATCCCAGCTGACATAGGCTGAGGGTCTTTCTTTCCAAATGATGTCCTCAGACATACATTAGCTTTCTTTCAGCCTGTGTATGGCTCCACCAATTCAAAACTCTACCAAACATCTCTCCTCAAACTACACACCTGATTTATTCTGTCAGGTCTCTGCAATATGTGGGGTATATACAGTATGTTTAGTATGTTAAGACTGAGTGGATGTCAGTAAATCAATATCAGTGCCAGTAGGAAATTTAATAAAAAATTCACAGTGATTATATACCCTCTAAACCACTGCGGCTGTAACACAACAGTGAACAGTGTTGGCCTTGAGAGGGAAAAAGCATTTCCTCTTTTCCATTGTGACTCATGTGGTTGGTCATGTGACATGGT
Organism: Gadopsis marmoratus; assembly: GCA_036023855.1. NCBI lineage: Eukaryota > Metazoa > Chordata > Actinopteri > Centrarchiformes > Percichthyidae > Gadopsis > Gadopsis marmoratus. Next base: position 3,106 of record JAVQJF010020151.1, read on the forward strand.
GGTAAAATGCCAAAGCACTCTGGCCATTCAAACTGTGTGTTATGTGTATATGCAGCCTGTGAGCTAGTTCACTGCCAGTCACAGCCAAGTAGCTCACAGTCCATTGTTCTCCAACAGGTGAGGAATTCATCACTTTTGAGATTATCCCAACAGACCACTATACAATGATGTCATCCCTTAGCTTAGCATGTATTCAAGAAATAACCATATGTACTAAAACAAAACAAGCTAAACACATTTTAAAACTAGCATCTTCGTCACATGTGTGTTTACCACAATACAAGGATTTGTATGGGCCATCAAAAAATGCCCTGATCCTGCAGATGCTGTTCCTTAATAAAACTATGATTATCAGAGCAGCTCATTGTTGTCCACAGCTACAATATCAGTCCCTATATACAGAACAAGCTGAGTGTTGACGAACTGCCCAGTTAATCATCAAACACACCCAAAATGATGTCTGTGGACAGACGTGATAACACTGTTCAGTGACCACAGCACCTATCTCTCAACAGCACCCTGTCCTCTCTGTCCTGTGATGTTTCGTCTGCATGTCTAATGTCCAGGCACTGAGTAGTTCTTTTTGTTCAGCTTCTGTTGCAACAGCCGTCATCGTTTGATTTGTTTTTTCACATCTCTCTTTACTGGCAGGCTTTGGTAGGAGATGTTGCAACACTCCATTCCAGTGCTCAGATCTCTGCCTGTTTCTCCTTCTTTCAGCATACACACTCTGTTGAAGCCATTTTTTGCAAAATAGTCCTTTATAATAGTGGCCCACAGTGTGCAAATCAAGAAGTGTTTGATTCAGTCTCCTGAACTGTCATTGTGCTCTGCACTGAAGAAACTTGTACATGAGATTTGTCCACAGTTTCTATGCACATTTACTGTAGATAAAAAAAGAAATTAGGCATCTACAATCAATACCTGACATCTGCAAACGTTAACGTTATCCAGTTTATAGTTTAATCTATTATTTGTTTAAAGGTTTCAGGTCTTATCAGCTTGTATGGCTTTAATTCATGGCCGCTCAGGACAGTTTCAAAGCTTAATGTGCCATAACACCAAGTCACTGGTGTCAGTTTAAATACTCTGGTCTACCTGTATCACATCAGAGCCATACAGGAAGCTAAGCTCATCTTACTGGACATAGAGAGTCTACTCTACTGTATACGTACACCAAAATAAATAAATAAATGCTTCTTACAAACCAGGGATAGGTTAGTAAAAGGATACCTGTAAGATACCAGTTTTCTCTATCTGATGCATGAATAAGTAATTTGAGTTAAGGAAAATTGTTGGTGGCCAAGACAAGATCTGTAGAACCTCCCCGTCCTGTTCTGACAGAGCCACTGACAAATAGGCCAGGTATGCAAAACTACACTCTCTTATCACTAAAATAATCTGCAGGAAGATTCAGCTGCAGGAGCACCCAACTATTTTTTTGGTGGATTGGGCCTCTACTCCCTCCCTAGTATACATCAATCAAATTTCCTCTCAGTCCTAACACGCAGGCAGCAGTTTCATACAATGTGATGTTGAAATCATTATCAGATGGTGTGTTTGCGTCTCTCTGGTTTCTAGGAAGAATAAACAGTTAAAAGAAAAGACTTGTTAGCAGGGAGGATCAAAAATACTAAAAGGTTAAAAAGGCTGCAGCTGAAATGCCCAAAGTCATCAGCTGCTTTCCACTGTAGGGCAGATATCTAAACTAAGACAAAGAGACTTTGATATGATTATCAGTAACTATAATGCTCTATAATACTATAATGCTATAATGAGTGTAGCTCTTCTCCTATCAGGGAAAAATGTCATGAATAACTAACAGTTTATGAAACTGGTTTTGGTTTGATTAAATCATAACTGCACATATCAAGTCACTATCAATTTACATGCCTTTTCATCAGATAATTTCATGAGTTATCACTTTCTAAGTTGATACTTTTTCACTCCACAAGCATTTTCATTTTATCATTGATGTGTTTTTACTTCAGCACGTGTTAGGTGGATTCGTGACATCAGGTCTAAACAGCCTGAGACTGTAACAGATGTCGACTCCACACTCAGCATTAGTCACATGGTATCACTGTATGTGTGTGTTTACATTTAGTTACCCATTAATAGGAATCCAAATTTCCCTTTATACAACTAATACACACACACACACACACACACACTGGTAAGAAAACACAGCTGGAATAACACTCCTCCCAAATAGATGGCCAGCATATTCAGATCAGATATATGTAACACTTCAAACACACGTCCTTGTGCTTCTATTCCTACAAGTCCTCCAAATTGAATGACGGAATACCTTGTTTTTAACCACCCTCTAGAACAACACACAGAAGCATTTTCTGATCTGACACCCTAATCAGCAGGAAAACATCTGTCTGAGCCTTTGTGAAACCATCTGCCAACCCTGACCTCCTTCCTATGCAGACTTTGTAGCTCTATAATAATATCACCTGACTTCATCCTTTGCTCCAGGACAAGAGTCATAATTGCTACAGCTGCTAGAGGGCTTTGTCACTTGAACATAATCCTACATATTAGTATGTCATTTTGGGGCATTAGGAGAAACAACGGATGCTGTCATTTTTCTGTCATTTCCCACCCTGGTGTGAATAAAATCCAATCATATTCGCACATTTTTACATAGGCTTATGCCTACAAAACTGTTACATGTACACTGCTACAATAAAGCACACCAGAAAAGCCTCTACCATAGGGGGAGCCTCTATACTCCCAAACAAACCGTATAATGCACATACTGTACTGCTCAAACAATTCAGCATTGTACATAAACTCAAGAGTTCAAAATGATCCAGTGTTTGAATTGAACGATTTTTTGCCATTCATCTTTTTCTCACTTTAAATAGCAGAAAGAATTTCATCCTGTTTCATTTATCCTACACTTTCTTTCTGTGTTTGCATAAATTACTGTACGTTATATTCAAGTCATTCAACAATCCATTGATTTTACGTTTGTATCTTAATAGTTTGGATTGTCAAGTGTCAGGAGGGGAAGACACACTCGGTGTGCAATAGTCTCTCCATATACAACTCTCATAATGTAAGGACAATACATTATCAGTTCTGACTGTTCTGACATCTAAACAGACATGCAAATAAGAGCTTTGTTGCAAGAAATCATTTAGGCTAGTTAAGGTCCAGTAGACAGTCTAGACAGGCCATTGTCTAGTGAATGCATTATGCTGCAAAACTACATTGTACATTGGTATGTTTATCCTAGCTCTTATTTATTAGACAGTACCATTGTTTAAACACTTAATTTAGCTTCCAAGGTGTCAGAAGATGAATTCCCTTTATGGTCTTATCAGTAAATATGTGTGAAAGCACCTCTAACATAATCAATAAGAAAATATGACAAATACAAACAAAATAGTTCAGCTAGGAACTATTTCCCTCTCCTCTATTTCTAGGCTGGCTTTCTAGTTTAACAAATTCCACTTTGTTTTCTGGACAACATTATCTTGCAGGAGTGTCTTTGAACAACATGGTTTTCTCCATTTACTTTTCATACAATGTTACTTTTGTTGGTGTAGCTACTTGTAGCAAAAATCACCTGTATTAACATCATATGCCAAGAAGAATCTATGTAATTATGTGTACAGATTCCAGGCCAGGCACTTTGCTGCATGTTATGCTTTCTCTCATTCTCTAGCCTTTCCTGTTTCTCTTCAGCTGTCACTATCAAATAACGGAAAGAAACTGCATTGACTAATAATTCTTTCAACATACATATAGGATGTGAGTACTGTAATAAGGCCAACTAGAAAAAATGTGAACTTGTCCTTTTAGTGATGCTTCTGTTGAGTACATTTCCAAGTTCTACCCTTCCAAATTCTCTGCCTGAGGTTTAGGATGTCTGATGATGCCGTGTTCAGGGCTGTGTGCCTCGTGTGTTGCTTTACATGCCTCAAGCTGCAGAAGGTGTGCCCTTAAAAACCTGGCTCCCTGAATCCTGCAGAGGATTATACTTGATACTTGAAACCATGATACACTGTGAACTGGCGAGAAAATATGGATTTCACATTCCTCTTGTCCTTTACTTTTATGATGAAGATATCCAGGGCAGTGCCCAGGCATGTTGAAATATACTATGCTGGCAAAATAACAGCGACAATGTCTGAGATTATATCTATCCAAACACTGCTACAGGCAGCAATTTTACACCCACTTACAATGTAGTTGTGTTTTTAATTTCACACCTCATATAGAAAGGGAAAACCAAAAGGTCTGCTGGTGAATAATCAAAACTGAGAGCAGTGAAGCTACATGTGATGAAGGTGCTGTCCAAGTCAGCTATTCTGGAATGGAACGTGTGTGTGTGTGTAGTTGAGTCCATGCTGACCAGCTTTCCTGTTTTTGTGGAAAGAAAATGGCCAAACAGACATTTATAATTTACACTCATTCTCTGTCTCTTTCTCACACATACACACTCACACACACTGTCTAATTACACAGTGTGTTGTTCTGGTGGTGCTGAAAATAATTTTATATTGCACCCATAACGCATTGTACGACAGGCTATCTAAGTGTAACATATGCTTCTTGCATGTTACATTAAATACATAATTTGGGGTTTAAATGTTACTTTGTCAAATATCTAAATCTTGTTATCTAGAATCAGGGCTGGACTGGCCATCTGGCACACCGTGCATTTCCTTTGCTTATGATTATCTTTTATACTAAATATAGCTTTACTCAGACCGGGCTTGTATCCACCAGATCCCGAAGTGCTTGTAAGCAATAAAACAATCTGTGAATCGACATTGGAGATGTTAATATCTCAACATTGGAGTTAACCACTGTAGCGGTCAGCTGTTAGTCCACCAACATCATAAAACACAAAGCGAAGACTATTAGCTTCCAGTTCTCTTTATACATCCATGTATCTAAGTCAGTCTTACATTAGTCACTCATAGAGAAGCTTTATGCAACAAGTAAATTTAAGTGCCTATACAAATAAATATCTGAAAAGTGTGGCATGCATATGTATTCAGCCCCCCTGAGTCAATACTTTGTCAAACCACCTTTCGCTGCAATTACAGCTGCAAGTCTTTTGGGGTACGTCTCTACCAGCTTTGCACATCTAGCGACTGCAATTTTTGCCCATTCTTCTTTGCAAAATAGCTCCAGTTCAGTCAGATTGGACAGAGAGCGTCTGTGAACAGCAATTTTCAAGTCTTGCCACATATTCTCAATAGGATTTAGGTCTGGAATTTGACTGGGCCATTCTAACACATGAATATGCTTTGATCTAAACCATTCCATTGTAGCTCTGGCTGTATGTTTAGGGTCTTTGTCCTGCTGGAAGGTGAACCTCCACCCCAGTTTCAGGTCTCTTGCAGCCTCTAACAGGTTTTCTTCCAGGATTGCTCCATCCATCTACCCATCAACTCAGACCAGCTTCCCTGTCCCTGCTGAAGAAAAGCATCCCCACATCATGACGCTGCCACCACCATGTTTCACGGTTAGGATGGTGTGTTCAGGTTGATGCGCAGTGTTAGGTTTCCGCCAACACGTAGCGTTTTGGATGTAGGCCAAAAAGTTCAATTTTGGTCTCATCTGACCAGAGCACCTTCTTCCACGTGTTTGCTGTGTCCCCTACATGGCTTGTGGCAAACTGCTTATTGCTTTCTTTCAACAATGCCTTTCTTCTTGCCAATCTCCCATAACATCCTTATTTGTGGAGTGCACGACTAACAGTTGTCCTGTTGACAGATTCTCCTACCTGAGCTGTGGATCTCTGCAGCTCCTCCAGAGTTACCATGGGCCCCTTGGCTGCTTCTCTGATTAATGCTCTCCTTGCCTGTCAGTTTAGGTGGACAGCCATGTCTTGGTAGGTTTGCATGTTGTGCCATGCACTTTCCATTTACGGATGATGGATTGAACAGTGCTTTGTGAGATGTTCAAAGCTTGGGATATATCTCTATAGACTATTTACTAATTAGGTGACCTCTGAAGGCAGTTGGTTGCACTGGATTTTATTTAGGGGTATCACAGTAAAGGGGGTTGAATACATATGCACACCACACTTTTCAGGTATTTATTTGTATAATTTTCCTTCCACTTCACAATTATGCTCTACTTTGTGTTTGTCTATCACATAAAATCCCAATAAAATACATTTAAGTTTGTGCTTGCAATGTCAAAGTGGAAAAGTGGAAATGGTCAAGGGGTATGAATACTTTTTCAACGCACTGTAGGTAGATTTTAACATGACACACATTGACACATAATATACACATCATGTGGTAGGAGACAAGATTAGTTAGAGCAGGATATAAGGGGCACAGACACAACATAGCCTTTGATTTTCTTATCTTCCTTCAGGCACACATTCATCCTTCCCCCCTTTCTCATCGGCAGTAAATTAACATCAAAGACAACGGTGTGAAGTCGAGAGCAGATGAGGGGAAGTTAGGGCATTCACTCCATAAGCTTTAGGAGACACAAATGTTGATTGACATTCCACAGGGAGTGCAGCAGGGAATAAAAAGAATACGGATCTATGTATCGGGAGTTGCTTAATGAACCGACTCAGGTTGACTGTATTGTTGAACTGATGGTAAACTCTATTTCACTTTGAACTCTTCGGACTCAGTGATTTCCTATTGACATTTATTATAAGCTGTGGAGCATTCCAAGTGTGGCGAAGAACCTAGGAACATCTGGCCTGTTCCTAAGGTTTTTTACACAACACAGACTCTATTTTCTGAGGAAGCTCAGATCTTTCAATACATGCAACATCTACCAGTCTGTGGCTGAAAGTGCCAGCTACTGTGCTGTTGTCTGCTGGGAGAGCAGCATCAGTGCCAGAGATGCCAACAGGATCAATAAACTCATTCACAAGGCTGGAACTATCATTGGTCAAAACCTTGAGACGTTTGAGTCAGTGAGGAGCAGGAGGTCGCTGAACAAACTGCTCTCCAACATGGACCATCCATCCCCCCCTTCCATGATACACTATCGACAGCAGAGCTCGTTTTCCAACAGACTCATTCACCTCAAGAACGCATCCTGAAATCATTCCTACCTTCCACCTTGACTCTTTTCAACAGCACACCTCTGTGTGACAGGTGAACACACTGTGGTACTATCATCTGTACATACAGTTTATATCATACAGACAGTGTATGTATTATACAGATATTGTGTATATTATTTTGTGTTTCAGGATATGGCTTCAAGAGGCTTTTTTAAGCCATGCATATTTTGTACATTTTCTCTACATTATGCGTTATGAAGCTTTTTTGCCACACCAATGTCCAAGACCCATATCAGACAACAAAATGAATCCCGTGTGTGGCATTTTTCATGAGTTTGCAAGCATCCTTAGTGGTGCTATGACTTTGAATCAATATTGACCCCTACATGTCTTGAGGCCGGGACTGTCTTCCGCTTTGCACCACAGATCAAAACAGTTGTCCTGTTTTTTTCAAATAGGAACCATCTCCAGAACCAAACCAATACTTTCACATGCGGACCGGGAAAAAGTAATTCACGCACTCATTAGTCGTTTCCTCGAGACTCGACTCCTGTAACTTCCTCCTTTTTGGCATAAATCAAAAGTTACTCTCTCGCCTCCAACTAGTTCAGAACGCAGCAGCTTGGCTTGTTACTGGTTTTAACAGACGACATCACGTCACCCCGATCCTGGCTTCTCTCCATTGGCTTGTTGTTCGATTTAGAATTGATTTTAAGATTTTACTGATAAGGGTCTCTGGCCCCAAGGTATACAGTAGAAATGCTGACCCCATATGAGCCAGTTCACAGGCTTAGATAATTCTGGCCGTTCCAAAGTCGAGGCTTAAATCTAAAGGTGCCTGTGCTTTTGCCATTAGGACCCCTCGACCCTGTAATTAGTCATTTGATGCTATAGAAAGGGTGTGATACATAATGATTGACAACTCTGTTCAGTCGGTTGTATGGACAGGACCTCGATATGATCACTGCTGTGCAGACAGGGGCTCCAAATGACCAGATCATCAACGCAACCATATCCGGGATATTTCGGCTTCATTGATGAACATTGGGAGGAAGTGTAGACACATTGTCCATCTTTATTTACTGTCTATGGTTTTCACATGTAGGGAAATATCATATATTTTGTGTGTGTGTGTGTCTGTAGGAGGAACTGAGAATTCTGTCGCGGCACCTGGAGGTTGAAAAAGAGAAGACGGAGACTCTACTGTATGCCATGCTGCCACGACACATAGCCAATCAGCTTAAAGATGGGAAGAGTGTAAAGGCAGGTCAGTATGTCTATCAACCCAGCTGTCTATCTCTGCATACCTGTTTATTGCTCTGTCAAAGTGTTTGTCTGTTTCAGGGGAGTTTGAGGTGTGCACTATTTTGTTCAGTGATGTGGTAACCTTCACAAACATCTGTGCTGCCTGTGAGCCCATCCATGTTGTTCACATGCTCAATGCCATGTACTCCAAGTTCGACCGGCTCACCAATATACATGACATCTACAAGGTATTATCCCATTTTTCATCTCCACATACACACAACCTGTATGAAACTTGTTTTTTGAATCTGAATCCTTTCAAATTCCTTATTGAATCTAGGTTAATCTTTTAATGTTTGTAACTAAAACAATAATGTCAAATATTCAAATAAGATCTGCATTTTGTTTGCTGAGAAAGCAGAAATACTGTAGTTCTCAGTGGTAGACTTTGTGTGTGGTCTTCCACTTTTGTCACATACTTGAGCCAGGTCGTGACATTAGCCTGTAAATAATATACTGTATGTTTTAATAAAGTAAACAATACAAAAGGACATGACTGACAGTAGGTCTGTACGTATGGAGATCCAAAGTGGAGTCAACTATCAAAACCCAACCTAGTTTAATTGGGTTGGTAAGCTGGAAATTATATGTGAAGCATGTTTTATATGGTTAAAAGATTATAAATCTGTCATAACCTTGTTTAATTGAAATTTTATCTCTCTTCATTTGAATTGCCTTGGGGTTTACTGGTTTCCTGAAGGTTGAGACTATTGGTGATGCATACATGGTGGTGGGTGGCGTTCCAGTCCCTACAGAAACCCATGCTCACAGAGTGGCAAACTTTGCTTTGGGAATGAGGATAGCCGCCAGAGAGGTCACCAACCCTGTAACAGGTGAACCCATACAGGTAAGATTTTTTAATCAGGTCAGATAATTTATGAACTACATTTTTATACTTACTCTTAGTAATTGATAACGTGTCCATGTATATTGTGACCAACAGAAGAGACCTGGTGTCTTCTAGTGATTGCTTTTAGACAGATTTTTCCTTTTTTTTTCAGCTAAAATGTAGTGTCAAGTACTTTTTCACTGACCTCTTCTTGTTGAAAATTTTAAGGCTGTTGCACCTCTCCTCACTTGCTGGTGGTTGGGTGTAGCTTCCTTGATGTGGTCAATCCTCAGTACACCACATCACGGTGTACTGACCACATCCTTAGTACACTTTACCGCAGCAAGAGGTGAAGCGATTGTAAGCTGCTTTTCAAAGAGTACCTCAACATCAGCTCAGTTGTGACAGCTCAATATGCCAACAAAGTGCTTTTGTGAATTTTTCATCTAACCATGAAACAGTCAGTGGTATGCTTAATCTGTCTTCCTCACAATGGCACCAAATTAAACTTAATTAATTAATTAATTAACAGAACACTGTGCACAGACCGTGCAGAAACGCTATGCTGGTACTGGGGCACATAAAGGAGTTTGTTAGGGGATGGAATTAGTTATGTTCTGTGTAGATTGGTGAAGCAGATTTCAGAACAGAAGGAATTTGTTCAAACAATATAATAAATTGCACATAAGGAAATTCCTTAAAGGATAGTAGTGCTGAGTCTTGAGGAAGCATGGCAATAAAAAGAGTTTTTTATATTAAAACATTAATTAAAATAAAGAGATACACATACATATAGACAACATTGCTACCACAACTGCTGCTTCTGATTTGTGATGAAGACAATTCGATAGACAAACACAGTTATAGCCAATAATTAAACATTCCCTAGATTTACAGTTTGCTTTTTTGCCCTGTGCCCAAAAATTAGGTGAAAATTAATCAGAGTGAATGTTCCGTGTAGAGTTCGTGTTTTGACTGTGTTGACCGGGGACAGAAAGCCGGAGAGTCCAAAAGGGAGGAAGCTATCATAGCTTTATGAAAGCTGTGTTGCTCCACCATAAACATGCCTTAGCAGGCCTTGAAGGGGTGTGCATAAGACTGACATGACACCTGTCATGATCATGTCGTCATTAAGTGTCATTTAGTCAATTATGTAATTTTTAATGCAAGTTGACAATGTTTGAGATGTCTGTTATGACAACTTGACATTAACCAAGACAACATAACATGTCATAAACATGTCATAGCATGCCTAATTATCAAACTTAAAGAAACTGTTTAATGTAAACACATAAAAGCTAAATTGTCATATATGGTGAGTTTTGACATTGGCTGTCATGAGACATTACAATTGTGTCATTAATAATTTCCTTGACCTCAGCTACAGTGGACCAGTTTGGACTTTTGCACAGCAGTACATTTCATACTTCTGAAATAAACCTGTTGACTACTTGTATTACTTGTTCTTCCTCAAACAGAGGCTCCTGACTCATTCAGCATGTGTTTTTTGAGGTTTGAGTGTGTGAACACAATCAGCGTGACTACTTTAGGCACAAATTGTAATTTGTGAATTGAACATGACCTTATTGTTGTATGTTGTTCTAGATAATATCCAATTCATCCAATTCATTCTGTGTGGAATTGTTGGGTCTGTACATATAGAGTTGGTTTGGACTTGCTATATATTATAAGTGCTATGAGATAACTCTGTTATGATATAGCACTATATATAAATAGAATTGAATTGAATTGAATTGTACATCCTGTCGAGATCTGCGATCGCTAATCCAGTTTTGATTGAGTATTAGGCATAAGGGGAAAAAACAGACATTTCTTTTCGATATATTTGATAGTTTGCAATTTGAAAAAATAAATAAGAGGAGGAATATCTTTTTTGCAACAAACATCTCAGTCCTCTATAGCATATGGATGTGTACTACAAGGTGTAGCCATATGACATTGTAGTTCTTTGCGAGATTAGGAGGATGCCTGGAACGACTGCATGCTGACAGATGCACGGAAAGTTGGCAATATCAAAACATGCTTGTATCAAAACATGTAAATATATATAATATCAGTACAGCAGTACTTTGACACATTACATGTTGCCCTGGAATACAAAACAACAATGGCAGACAGTAAGCTCAACACATTTTTGGACAGGGACAGGTTCAATGTTATTACATTAGACATTAGACATTAAAGTGCAAATTGCCACCTTTAATTTCAGCCATGTAGAATCATTAGTTTAATAGCTACAGCCCTTTTTGTTCGTGGTCCACCATTTCAGGGTTAAAAATAAAATAATAATAGTAATAATAATTATAGCAATAATGATAACAATATCGGTAAAAACAACAATAATAATAATAATTGAAGCAGTGGGACTCTACAGCTCCAAGGCAGAAATACCTGGAGAAAGAAGGAAACAGGAGGAGAGAGATGAGAAAGCACACTATGGGAAGTAATCAGTATTGAACCAAAACAATAATCAATCTGTCTGTTGGAAAAATAATGCTTGTTTGTGTTAAAAAACCTTAGTGACCATGACGACCACATGGTGTAACAGTTAAGACCACAGGAGATTCTAGATAAAGATGTATCTGTATGTTTACACTCTATAAGATTAACCCTAAGGATGCCAAAAACAGTGTTTGCTGAGCTGCATTCTTTATTGCCTTAGGACCTTTTGACCTTAAGTCCTCAGCTTTTACTCAGTTCCCAGGCTTGCCTTTGATGGTAAAGGTTTCCTGGGGAATG
>JAVQJF010020159.1:0-10522 GCA_036023855.1 Gadopsis marmoratus
TGGGTCTGTAGATATAGAGTTGGCTTGAACTTGCTCTGTATTTACAAGTGCTATGAGATAACTTTGTTATGATATAGCGCTATATAAATAAAATTTGATTTGATTTGATTTGATTTGAAACCTCCGTTGGAAAGTGGGGGACAGAAATGTAACGTTCAAACTGTAGAGGACCTGAGCAACAGAACATATCTGCCAGCTTCACCTGCTGCAGCCAGAAATAAAGATAAAGGACGCCACTAAAGATCAGATAACCAGGACAGCGAAGGCTCTGAGAAGCAGAGTGAGGAAGAGTTTTGGTTCCTCATCATCCTCCTCAGATCTGAACTGCTGCTGGATGCAAAGACACAGACAGACAGAGAGACAGAGAGAGAGACAGAGATAGAGAGACAGACAGACAGAGAGAGAGAGACAGAGAGAGAGACAGAGAGAGACAGACAGAGACAGAGAACAGCAGACTGACAGGAGTCCCTGAGAGAGACACCTCCATCTACTCCACTGAGGGAGAAACTGGGACAGAGGAGAAGAGGGAGAAGGACAGAAAGAGGGAGGGGAGACAAAGTGAAAGAACAGAGGAGATGAGGACAGGAGGAGGAAGTTGCTGCACTAAAACCTGAGCGTTCAGTTAAATCAGTGCGTAAACTGCATTTGCTTTCCAAAGCAGCTAAAATAAAAGCCTCGATTAATAATAAAAAAACACAAAACCTACCAACAGCTGGTGCAGAAGCGTCTTCAACACATCAGAAGGCCGAAAACGTGAAGCTACATTTGTGGGATCAGTTTTCATGTCAGACGGGTCAGAAGGTGTTCAGCAGAGCTGCAGCGGTTAGCTGATTAATTAACCATTTCAATACTCGATTAATCGCTTCAGCCATCTTTCGGGCAGAAATGTCAAACATTTGCTTCTTAAATGTGAAGATTTGCTGTTTGTCATTTCTGACAGTAAATGTTCGTCACTTCACACGTTGTTGTTGTGTGTTTTCTATGAACCTTATTCAAATCAAACAGTGAAGGCAGGTTGTTGGCTTAGTTTTACAGCAACAATTTACATGCAATTCATTCTGTCCCTGAACACCACGTGTCCCTGAGCAAGGCACCCCCCCAGTAGTCACTGCAGCGTCAGTGCTGTGTTCGGACAGTGTGTGTGGTTGGTGCTCTCAGCGGCTCTCATACTCACTCTGAACCCAGAATCGTAATCACTTTCTCCGAGCTCCTACAGACGGACAGACAGACAGAATGGATGGACAGACAGATGTGCACAGACAGACAGGGAGAGAGAGGGAATCAGATCGGTAACACAGAGGAGGACTGGAAGCACGGCCCCAAAAACATCTAATCACGCCAACAAGAGTCAGATGCAGGAAGCAAGTCATCGCTGTTCAGGGTCAAAGATTAATTATGGTGCTGCAGCTCATTGCAAAGATGGCCGGCAGAGGAAAGAGAGACAGGAAGAATGGAGAGAGAGAAAGAGAGAGAGGGGAAGAACGACATGCAACAGAGTTCAGGAGCCGGATTCAAACCCACACTGACACCTGCGTCTCTCAGATTTACGTGACTGCATCCGAGCGTCAAACGCTCCTCAAATTCCAAATGAAAGATAAGTCCTGTGACGTCTACCTGACTTCTACCTGGATTTCTCATCAATATAAAAAGGCCCATCACATTTTCCCAAAGCGAAGTCTTAAAGCATCACTAAACCCAACAGATATCCCAATATCACAGCAGCAAATCTTCTTCAATGTTTTGGCATTTTAGTTTGAAACGGGACTTAAAAACACTTCACAAGTTCTGTCATTCGACTTATTAACTTCGCGATCACACGTCGTGTGCCAACGCCACAAAAAGGGTAGATTCAGTATTATGCTACTCTTTAAAAGCCGTTTCAGGAAAATATGATTCACGAGGAAGAAAGAAACATAATGCAAACTGCCAGTCAGCATCAGCTCCTCCTCAGTAACATGTTCGCCTCAGGCCACAGAGCTGCAGTTAACTCCTCCCTCAGCGTCCTCAGGTGTTTGTCGCCTCATTAGACTGAACCACCTGCACGTTAAAAGATAAAGGGCGCCGTGTCGGCCTAATCTAAGTAAGATGACAGTTTTGCAGTAACGTAATCCACGTTTCTTACATGGACTCGTCGTTCTGAAACACACGTTTGAAGCGGGTCCTGAAAGGAGCCGAACACGAGGCGCCACTTCCTCTATTCAACTTCCTGGAGGAGACGTGCTGGATAATCTCTCATCCATCGAAGCAAACACAGGAACGGGTCCAACGTGGGAAAACAAGGCGACTTAAAGGGCAGTTAAATCTGATGCTACACAAAAACTAACGATGCATCAGAGTCAGCATTTTGGCTAATCTTTGACATACATCGAGTAGTCAAACTGGCATTTAAAGGGTTAAAATCCTCAAAATGATTGATTGTCTGGTAGCTTTGAACAGGGATCAAGTTGTTTATGCAGATTTGTGCAGAAAGAAACATGAATCTAAAGTTTTCAGAGCAGCTTTTTGAAAGTGGACATGTTTGTCGCTAGCGACTGAAGCGGGTATTAAATGGAAGTGAAGCAGAGCAGCTGCCGTCTCTCAGCAACCATCAGCTCCAGCTGCAGACAGGATGTGATGCTTCACCGGTAACTACTGCGCATGTGCACATGTGCACAAATCCCCCCCCACCCAAAAAAAGAGTGAATCCCTCGTGGACACGTGTCTCTGCCTCGCACCACGTCAGTCTAATTTCTGCCATCGGCTTTAAGTCACTAAATATGTATCTGATCAGTTCTAAAGTCCTGCAGCCTCGTCACGCCCTCTCCGGGTGACGTCAGTCCAGCTGCCAGGCGAACGGTCCAATCACTGGCTCAAACCGCCGAACTGTTAGTAAACAGCCGCTGGACCCTGAACGTAAAGGCCCCGAACACAGTCGAACAGGCCGCCAGCTGTTCCGTCACGTCCACTCGCGTTTAAAATCACCTCAACGCATCAACTGCGTCACTGACCCGCAGCTTTTCTCTGCGTTTTGGTTTGAGCAGCACCTGCGCTGCGTTAGCTAGCCGTTAGCTCAACTAGCTAGCCGGTGGAGGCTAACGGCAGACGGGCTGCAGTGAAACCTCGTCCCCGCGGTCCGTTCCGCTGCCGCTGGACGTTACCTTAGACTTGGAGCAGGTGACGGACCGGAGGGCTCCAAAGAAGATGGGCAGCAGCGCCATGAACACCAGGCTGCCGTAGGCCAGCGCCGTGCCCTCCGGGGTGGCCACGAATTTGGCCGTAGCGTTGAGCGCCTCGGTTCCGTTGGAGTCCGTGGCGTTCAGGGCGTCCAGGGCTGCGGCCTCCGGGGCCGAGGCCGCGACTGTCTCTGCCTCAGACATGGCTCTTCAACAGGCGGGCTTCAGCGGGCAGCGCTGCGGCGGCGGCGGCGGCAGAGACTGGCAGATGGACGAAGGTTGGAAGCTGGAGGTGTTTCTCATTCATCTACAACAGGAGCGTCGCTGCCGCTGCTGCTGCTGACGGAGTCTGTAAGGCCACGTTTCCTACAGCAGAGAGGCGGCAGGAGCGAAGAGGTCTCACTCTGCCGCTGCTTTCTGCTTCCACACAAAATGTGTCAAATTAACAGGTTGTAGGCTGGAAATCACAATCGCTTTTCGTCATCAATCAACCTGGTGATTGTTTGGTCCATTACATGTCAGAAAACAGTAAAAAAATAAATAAATATATATATATATGCTCTGGAAAAAATTAAGAGACCACTCCAAATTTTTCAAAGTTAATTTCACTCAAACAGCTGAAGAGTGACACGTCGCCACAAAACTAGACGATCTCTGCTGTGACGACCTAGCGTTTCTTCTTCGTTGGTGGAAAAGTTGTTCAATCTTGAGTCGCATCCGGCTGCAGAACCACAGCAGCGCCTGCAGACAGACAGGAGGGCAGAAAAACACTCAACAGCCCCCCCAAAAACCCAAACGTATTCACTTTACAAAAAGGTGAATACAAACCAATTTTGTCCATTTTTACCCTGAAGAATTATGTAAACGATTCACAGATTAATCAAAGATGATGATAGTTATTTTTTTCTTGTTTGACTAATCATTTGAGACATGTGCTTATGTTTAATATACATATATGTGCATATATACACACCCATGCATTTGCGCATGTGAATGTTTATGGTCTCTGTGATCGATCCAAACAAACAGAATGTCTTGAAACACGTTTAGCTGTGAAGATGTGACGTGTTATTTATTTGTAGTAGGTTGGCTGCTACAATATACACATGAATACTGTTGGCTCTGTGTTGCCACCTAGTGGTGAGTGTGTGTTCTTCAGAAATAATTTTAGTAAAATTATAAATTCTTCTGAGAATTTGACAAAATTCTGGTTTAGGACAAGTTGTAAACAAATCCTAAACATACATAGACGTGTGTGTGTGTGGTAGCTTCTACATTGCAAATGTCAACAGGATTCATATAATGACAACATTTTAGTTTTAGTTGTAAAACAAACTTTACTGAATATTACAAACATTTTTTACATCGGTTTCTGTACACGTTCAGACAGACAGGTGAGAAGATGATGGAAAGAGAGAAAATGGAAAATAACAACAGTGAACCGACGCACCTGCTGAAAAACAGTTATATGATGTGTTTTTAGAAATCAGTCTGTGTACCTTTAGTAAGAAAGTGTAAAAACTGTAAAGGCCTCTGATACAGGACTGCTTTGCAGGGGTCAGAGGTGCAGTTCCACTCTGTATACATCGTGTATTTGTGCACTCGTGGTGCTGAATGGCACAAACCAGAACCAGAAACCAGAGCAAAGCGACCAGAATTACTGCTCGCGGTTTTCTTGCGACACAATGAATAACTGCTAATTCATTTAGAGAATTTCTATCATCCCATCATCACTTTCATTATTGCTGTTGAAAATAAAAAAAATAAAAAGTATTTGGCATCTTCTTAATGGCACCAGGAGGAGGTTTTGCTGTTGGCTGGAAGAACACAAATCTGCTATTTGAGTATAAATCTTCGATTTAAAAGTCTCTGTTAGTATCCACTCCTTCACTTGGACTGAGGCACGTTTCACAGTAAAAATAATGTTAATAAGATTAGAAGCTGATTTGTTCGCTATATTTCAGGGTAATACTTTTTTTAAACTAACCGACTAACGAGGATGACTAAACAGCAGGGAACAAAGAATATCTGCAGGATGACAACTTTACTGCAGTAAGCCTTCTTTCTGATGTTAGTGGAGGTGCTGTTTGTCAGGTCGGCCTCCACTGTAAATTGCATCATTATCTGACAGATATTAAACATATTTTCTCGGTGATCAGGACTTTAATGTGTCTGTTCTGTTAAGACTTCGAGCTTCTTTCCTTCCTCTCAGCCTCTGAAGGAATAACGAAGAAGAAAAGAAGCCTCTGCTATGAAAAATGAGATAATGGTTTGATATCTGTAGACAATAAGGTACACAAATAGGGATTGTAAACAAAAGTATCAGCACCCCAAAAGGTTAAGTCATCTTGATGTAATAATGAGATAATTAAGTATTATTAATTAAAAAATAGTTCGTTATGAGGCCGGGGATGGTCGTGACGTAGTGATCCAGCTGACAATTAAAAAAATCTGCGTCAACATGGAGGAAACCAGGCAGCTCGAGTTCTGCCCCGAAGACACGAGCAGGCGATCACAGAGCGGACAGGAAGGACTGGACGAGGATCAGGAGGGGCGTGGCCTGCAGGAGGAGGGCGGAGCTCTTGAGTCTCACCTCCACAGGGTAGTGGTCACTTAACGCCAGCACCTGGCAGACAGAAGCAACAGAGCACAGAGTCGAATTACAGCTACGTGTAAAAAAAAAAAAAGGAATGGCCACACAATAGACATTTTACAGAAAAACCTCTTCTACGAATGTAAGATGTATAAGGGACAGACAGCACCTTAGTCCTGGGGAGTTTGAACTCTTTGGCAAAGTTGAAGACCTTTGCGGAGAAGGGCTTGATGGCCTTCAGGAAGGGCTGCCCGTACACCACGATCCTGACACACACGAACAACACAGACACAGCGTGAAACCACCACATGAGCTCATGTCTGCTGCTCAAAGAAAACACAACAGCATCTATCAAACATTAAAGCATTCGCAAAATTATAAAAGATTACCTTTGTTTCCGCCTCTTTTCCTCCCTCCCTCTCACACATTTTCTTCCATCTTTCTTCCTCCTCTCTGTCTTTCGCCTGTCTCTCTCTCTCCCTCTCACACACACACACACCTACCTGTCATAAGCACAGGCGGTCTTGTCGGTGACGGTGGTGTCCACTCTGTCTCCGATCAGCCAGGAGAAGTTTGAATCAGTGAACAGTCTGATTTCTTTCTTGCTGGCTCGGGTCACGTAGGCACAGCTGGCGTGGAAATCTCCCAGCAACATCACATTCTGCACACACACACACACACATCGGTATCAAATATCAGCGACCTGACAACTAAACCTTCCTGAAACACTACATTTAGTACTAAAATATAGTCAAGGTACTACTGTTTGTTGTGGCTTTATTGGATCCAAAACTGCAAATGAATGATCATTAAATAGACTCGGACCTTCATCAAGTAAAATTCATGAATTTAATTATAGTATCATTGTTTTATTCTTCTACAGTCAGCGGGGTTTATGACCATAAGAACTTTGTAGAAATGTTACCTGCTAGTAAAAAGAGAATATTAAAAGGTCTGGGTGGTTCTCAAACCCTTGTTTGGGTTGGGTTTGATGCACAAATCTACCCAGAATGCTGTATTGTGCATGCCACACGTACCGTTATTATATAGAGAACCATACGGCAGTGCTGGGGAACAGAAAACCTCTTTGACAAGTTCCCACAATAGCCCATGTCATATTAAGCAAATTCAGAGCTGGGGAACATTGTTTTCAGTTTCCCATTATGTTTCATATAGAGCTGGGGACTCAAAGAATATTTGTTCATGTTCTTAATACGTACCAAAAAATCTGGGGAAGATAAGACCCTGGGAACATAGGACACTGGGAACATAGGACACACGGAACATAGGACACAGGGAACATAGGTATGAGCCTCTTTTCCTCACCGTGTTGTTCCATTTCGTGCTGACTTCCTCAAAGACATCGTAGAGCTGGTTGAGTTCCTGGACAGCTTGACTGGGATCAGAGTGCAGAGGAATCAAAATAAAACTGTTGATTTCTGCCGGACAGAAAGAAAGAAAAAAGAGAAGGAAGAACAAGGAGAGAGAAAGGAGAAAAGAGGAAGGACGAAGGGAGGATGGGTAAAAGTCAGTCATGCTTCTGTAATTTTTTTCCACCCACTGCAACCGCTGTAGAAATGTCCTCCTGTTGTTAGCGAGCTAGTTTAGGTGTGTTTTGCGTCCACTGACCAGTTTTCTCGCTTTGGAATTGAACAACGAACGGCTCCCTGACGAAGGACTGGCTCTTCTCATACTGATACTGACCTGTCACATTCACTGTCTCTGCCCTGTTTGGAGAGAACAAGAGGTTCAGGAGAAGTCATATGCTGGCCGATCCAGAGTGGAGGGATGTTACCTGATACCTGTTACCTCATTCACTGATAAAATAGCTAAAATGCTTAAAGCTAAAAATGCTTTACCTCTAATCTTGCAAAACTGTGCTGAACAAAAATATATATGATGTCTTTTCATTGACTGTCTTATCTTTGTAAGAGAAGTTACATCCCACATGATGAGTTTCAGACTATCCAGGTGTGTACAG
This sequence comes from Gadopsis marmoratus, assembly GCA_036023855.1. Classification (NCBI taxonomy): domain Eukaryota; kingdom Metazoa; phylum Chordata; class Actinopteri; order Centrarchiformes; family Percichthyidae; genus Gadopsis; species Gadopsis marmoratus. The sequence continues at coordinate 7,727 of JAVQJF010020159.1, forward strand.
ATGTGTTTCTCTTCCTGGACTAGCAGGTACAAAAAAAGGATCACAGCACTGTTTCTTACCGGTAGATGAAAACGTACTGCTGCATGTCGTTGGGAGACTTTCCCAGACTCTTACTGGATATTGATTTGTAGTTGTATTCCTCATACCTCAACACACAGACAAAGGGAACCTGTTGAGTACTCAAAGTATGGAGACAGAGCAGTGCACATGTTCACCAAGTCCTCCATTCTCAACCCAGTCCCACAGGGATTTGACACCTACACCAAGAAAGCGACGCTTCACACCCCAAGACCGTTTGGACTGCTGAGGTCAGTCAGACACCCCTGTTATCACTGTTCACACTCACACAGTTGGAGAAGTTGGATTGAGGGCCTTGGTTAAGGGCACCTCAGCAGAGGTTTAACTGTGGTGAGAATATAATATATAAAGTAGTTTCAACTAGCTAACCATAGTTCAAACTAGCTAACCGAATATAAAGGAATTCAAACTAGTCAACTGTACTACATAAAGTAGTTAAAACTAGCTAACAGTATTTAAAGGAGTTAAAACTAGTTACTTGTTCCTGGATGTGGTGTCCCACAAGGCTTAGTACTTGGTCTACTACTTTTCTATGTGTACATGAACCATCTAAGTCAAAGGTTCGAGAAATACGACACAATTTAGAATATGTATGTTGTATGTCTTTAGACAATATAACAGATTAACATCCCTGAGATTTGTGAAAAAACTGGTAGCTATTAATGTGATTATAATTTCTGACCACCACCTGTATGAGGTTTACAGTCAGTTTGGCTAAAAAGAAAATGCATTTTGGGAACTTTAATATGGAAATAATGTACTGTAGGTCCAGGACATGTTTAGCCTAGCTTAGCACAAAAACTGGGAGCTGGGGAAAACTCTTAGCCTAGCATCATCAAAAGTAAAAAAAAAAGGTTTAGCTAGGTTAAGCTAGGCTAGCAGTTTCCCCTCTTTTGTTTGTCCTAAGCTAGGCTAGTCATATTACATATCTCTGTAATTGGTGCACAGAGCTGTTCCTTTCACCTTAAAGTTTAACGTTAAAGTTAAACCATAAAGTTAAACAGGCACATAAAGAATGTTATGATGGTTAAACTGTGGATTTCAATCAGTCTGACATTGAACAAATGCTAGATTGATAAACCTGCTGATACTGAAACTTTTCCTCCAGTCTGATCTGGTTGACAGCCAGCTGGCATGTTACAAATTGTAACAGTGACTTTCCAAAATAAAGTGTTGCCTATATGATTACATGCTTTATTAGTAAAGAGGGTAAATAAAGGTGATTGGGACGATTAATAAGGATTAGATGATGTTCCACATGATCATAAAATCCACTGTACCTTTCAGGGTCCCTGTTGGAAGCAGACAATTACAGGTAATTATCACCATGATGTATTAATATAGATGATGCAGTCACAGAGTTACAGAGTTAGTGTTAACGTCTGAGAACACTCATTTTAAATCCCTCCATTTCTTAGGTGACATTTTGTCAACATTCAAATAGTGAAACATATCAAACACGAGAGAGACTTCACAGTTGATTTTAACAGCTTTTGGTGCATTTCATTATATAAAACATAAATATTTTATACTTTCATTCACTTTCATACATGTATTCAGTTTAAAAACATATAAAAACAAAAGATTATATGTCTTTTTTGACTCATTAAAAAGCAAATGCAAGGAAAAATGCAAGTGAGAGTGTTGTGAGTGCAAGTTATGCTATTTTCTTTTTGCTAATAACTGGCACCCTTTAAAAAGCCTTCATTATCATTTACACAGTCTAATAATACACCCTTTAAAACTGAATGGCTCAATTACTGCCTAATATACATATTAGTAATAGTTTATAGATAGGTTAATAATTAATAAATACAAGTTTTGGGTTGCCAGGTTGCAGAAAATCTCTCTGACTGGGGTTTATCCTGTTTGTTTTTGGTAATGATGTAGTTAGAAATGTTTCATAAAGCATTATCAGCACTCAAGGCTCTCTCACTTTCTAATAAGCCATTTAAAAGTAAAAGATTTATTAAGAATTAATAAACCCTTTATAAAGTGTGCATTATTATAAAGTGGTACCAAAAGTGTATACCAGTTAATGGGATTTTCACAACCTGGCAACTCAGTACTTGCTCTTTATTACTGTATAAAGCAAACGTAGATGATTTCTTGACCACTAAGAGAGTCATGACAGTCGGTTCTGCTCAAAATACCTTTTATTCAACTTTTATTTGACTTGTGTATTATACAGAATGAGTCACGGCCTTCAGCCCGTGTATTTCCATGCTGCTAGTTAAAACACTATCCAACACTTCCCTGTGAAAAGATTTCTTAAAAAACGTTTTGGCGTCACTAGCAGAGGTCGAGCGGCGGTGGGCAGTGAGCTTGAACTGCTTCAGGAGTTTGCACTGTACCTGTTGAGAGAAGAGACCAGACGCTGGATGGCTTTACCGTCGGGATCCACCACGTCCTGCAGGACACAGATGTCACAGCGGGACACAATCTGCAGGCAGGCAGGCAGAAAGAAAGCATTGGTTTTTAAGTATACAAACTATAAAAATGTTTGCAGTCACTTTTTAAATCTGAGTTCCTTCCATTGTTCTCGTCCAGTTTCATTGGAAACCTGTGTGTATGTGTTACCTGTGTCAGAGTATGTGTGTGTGTGTTACCTCTGTGTGTGTTACCTGTGTCAGAGTGTGTGTTACCTGTGTCAGAGTATGTGTGTGTTACCTCTGTGTGTGTTACCCGTGTCAGAGTGTGTGTTACCTGTGTCAGAGT
>JAVQJF010020171.1:0-64823 GCA_036023855.1 Gadopsis marmoratus
CACTGGGGATAGGTGGAAAGGATCCATACAAGAGGGAGGCTAACGAGGGCAGGAAACACGACCAAATAAGGAAGGAACCACACCAGGGAAGGAAACACTGGACACACAGAGGAAGCACAAACATATCACGCAAACCAGACACACACACACACACACACACTACATAAGTCCACGGGGCGTGGCACTTACTGTAAGGACGCTCGTGAAATGACAGCTTTGGGTCCTCCACTACACCACTTTAATTTTAACATAACTAAATAACTAAATGTTAGTTTTCTTTGCTTTAGATTTTTCGAAGTCCAACTTCAATGTCTATTCACATGTTTTTCCATTTCTTATGTTCCTTAAATAATGTTCACTATTCTTTGTTGAAGTGTTCTTGAGTCAACACTCAAGCTCAGTTTATGGCTGATGATGTAGCCATAACCAATGCTGCAGCGTTTTGCAAATCAAACCTTTTCCCCCCTAATATGCGACACGAATGTGTTTTCTTTTTTAAAGTACAGTGTGGAGAGAAAAGGTCACATGGAACCTAAAATTAAATGCAATTTCTATATCTCAACACCAACACAGTGATAGAAACATTGCACATTACATTGACCTGAATGCTTTATTGAAGGTGTGTTTATATCATTTTTTTCAAACTTCTTTCATAGATTGCCTTTCACTTTACATGAAATAAAATGGATGCTGTTTTCAAGAGAAAACAAACAAAGCGTCACAGATCTTGAAGAGAAAAAAGTGCAAGCTGACAGCCGACAGTCATCGCTTTTAAAATCTCCACTTGATGCTGCAAAACAGGTCGTAAACTTGCTCTGGCACAGATGCTTGTATCAGCTAGGTTTCTCCCACTTTGGGCTTGAGGAGAGTATCAAGTCACTCTTGTCAATGGATGTGAAAATGCCTCAAAATGTAGATGTTGAGAAAAACACTTGAAATAATATGCATTTGAAAGAACATCTCAACCTGTGGTCTTAGTTTTGTTCGATTATCAATTAATGTAATCCATTGTTCCAATATAGAGATGTGTGTTGATCGTTATCAGTTAATATCATCCATTGCTTTAAGATAGAGATGTGTTCTGACCTGCCCTCAGCTCTCCCACAGGAAAATGTTCGTTAGGGAAGATGGTTTTGTTAAATGTGTAGCTGCACAACCACTAATGAGAGTAAAAGGAAAATTGAAGTTAATAACGGTAGTACAGCATTGCACGATCCATGCCTAACATGATGTTTGTCTAAAGGGACTCTAGTATGCTGTAAGTGAATGATACTATGCCTGTATTTTACAATTGTACAGTATCTTGTAACTGGGAATGTTATTAGCCGGTAAAACAGCGGAGCATGTTTTCCTGTGTTGTATTGTCTTGGAAGATAATATGCTGACACTTGTTATTGTAAAGTTTGTTGAACATGTGATGTATGTATTTGATTGTTCATTACACTTTGGACTTGAAGCCAGCAACTTTATTCCTGTGTATTTCTCCCCTTGCAGGGGCGTAACATACAAAATATTCTGTTTCCTCGTGGCTCTTTATACTGTTCCATTTTATTCTCTCAGTGCCCGTGATTGTAGAGAGGGGCCAAGCCGAGGGGGAGTGTTGTTCATGTTGTTGAGAGAATGTCACTGGTTTCCGGGGCAATTTGAACACTATAAAACATAATGAAGTCAACAGAGACAGCGAGACAAAATGGCTGCCAGATCAAAACAAGAGCATCAGTCCAATTTATCCAGTTACAAAATATTCTTGGTGTCCGGTGACGTTGTTTTTGCGCAAAGCATAACAGACGTGGCAACTCTTTCATTGCCGAAAGAGAGAGCTCATCTTGTGCTGGTATTTGGGACTCGCTGGCCAAGTTATGTTGGCTGTACAGCTGTCTGCTGGTGTAATTCTCAGATTAGTGCTCTGGTGTCTCTCATACACTCGGGGGACTATTTATAAACGCTCCTCTCCACGCTGACCTGCTCAGGGTCACATTGCACTTTGGACATGGTGCAAACAGTGTTACAGTACATGTCTGCCCGTGTGTTTGTGAAGCACTTACATCTTTTTAAGAAATTCTCACGACCTGCTTTGCAGCTCCTTGAAGACATCAGTGTTAGCGAAGCAGTAAAACACTAAAACACAAGAATCCCTCTGGTCATTCGGGATGACACTGTTTACTATAGCACATTGGTTGTTAAAGGCTCTGTACATAATTTAGAAGTTGCTGTGATCAGGTTTTTCAATACTAGACGCAACATGTACAGTGTCATAGCATGACAAGGCCAGTGTGGGATGAAAAGAAAAGATTGCAAATTAATTTTATCAATGAAGAAGACACATGTATTTTGTAAAATGTAGAAAAATATTACGCTAGTGGTACTAGCATCACATTGTGCTTAATCTTTTTTATATTATGATTATATATATATATATATACATATATATATATATATATATGTATATAGTGTCAGAGCTAAAAAGCAAGTAAACACTGGTCTTTAGGTTGTAATAATTTACTGCAGTGTGCAGGAGGTTTGGTGTGTTATGGAATTAACATTAACGTCTTGATCAGTCACTGGGTGAGGATGATAAATATGACCACATAGAAGCAAGCAGGTGTATCGTTATCGTTTTTCACTTCTTTTTCCTCTGTTTTTGTCTCTGTCTCGATATCCGTAAGGCCGGCGGTATGTACTCAACTGAATACAACACAGCTGTGATCTTGTGTGGCCTCAGATTGTGTAACAGACATGTGTAAAATATGCACACACACGAAATTTAAGAGGAAAACAAACCACATCGATTTGCACGTACAGCCTCAAAACAATGTATAACAGCAATTTAATGGCTACTGTCAAGTTGATATGACAGTAAAATATAAAATCGCTGAATGTTGCATAACAAGTATATGATTATACATTAAAGGTATTTCATTGTGTATGGTTTGGCTTTGCTTTTGATATTGTCAATTTTCTGAACTCTTTTCTCTTTTCAGTCCCATCCCTTTCCTCTTGTCTCCTCTTCTGTCAGTAGCAGCTCAGGCCCTCTGGGTTCCTGCTGTGTTTTTTCTGTTTCTGCTTTTGCACTCTTTTAATGGCCTCTTACTAATCTTTTTTTTTTCCAGCACTGGGCACGTTATATCTCACTCTCTCTTTTTTCTCAATTTTTCTGTCTTACTTGCCCTCAGAACTTGTTCCTCAGGGACGCTGTAACTAAATAAGCAAAGGAGAGATGTGGTGAGCTGGTCTGAGTGTGTTTGTATGTTTTTTTGGTGTGATATGGTGTTGGAATCAGTGACATCCTTTGACATGTTTTCTGTAGCTAGCTGCTGGTCTGAATCCTCAGAGTGCCCTTTATCCTCTGTCAACAATTACTGGCCTAGTGCCATTGAGCAAGATTTGTAACCAAATGCTTGGCAGGGAATAATGATGCAAAGGAAAACAAGTGAGAATACAAGAGAGAATCTCCACTCCACACATGCTTCACTGGAAACAAGATGATCCTTTACATATCTGAGAGGTCCCCCCTCGGGCCTAGAAATAGATTTCACACCGCCCTCGTTTTGCACCACTGCTCTCTACTATCCCTTTTCTCTCCACCCCCCCTTCCTCTGTATCTTTACACTTTGTCCCACAGATTCACATAGTGTAGTACAGTACACTGGTTATGTATGTGCAGATGTATGTGTGTGTGAGTGTGTGTGCTTATATGCATGTGGACTCTTCTCTGTTCATATGCATGCACTTGTGTGTGTGTGTGTGTGTGCATGAGTAATAGGCTGAAATGTATAATATTTTTAGCTCCACTATCAAATATCTCTTTGTTCCAGTTGGCAAACATCAATATCTGAATCACTGATGGGAGGAAAAGGAAACTTACTGTGTGTGTGTCCTTGACTTGCTAACTGTCAAGGTGAAATTTCTTTTTTAAGTAGGCCAGAGATTGAAGGGTTAATGTATTTCCGAGTGAACCCATAGAGAACTGACCGAGGACACTATTACCTCTCTGAGAAAGAGAGAGAGAGAGAAGTGATGGGAAGGGCGAGAGAGAAGGGAGGGGATGGGCAGGGAGGAGGAGAATAGAGGAGAGAGATGAATGGGGGCGCAGCGGTAACGAAGGAGGTACAGTGTGTAGGAAGTGATGGAAGGTGTCACGAGGGATGGATGGACGGGTGGGGGACGGGGGGGTAAGGGGGTGAGATGTCCTCTCCAAGGTGAATGAGGGACAGCAGGGCAGAGAACTACAACAGCAGCTAAGTAACTCAGTCAACAGTGGTCAAGGCGGGGGGTCGCGTTTACACCGCGCTTACACATACGGATACACACTTATGTAACATGGAACGCAAACTAGTAACAACATGCTGTGTAACGATGACATTTGCATGCCAGCTGTTGATGAAGTGCTACTGGTAATCGCTGTGTTATAACCTGGCACCTCGTTGCTTTGTTTTCACTCTTGCTGCTGTTAGTTGTTTATGCTCTACAATATAAAAAGGTGTTGCGTAATCCCTGACGTGACCATATGGCACCATAGACTGACATCTGTGAAAGTGGTTTAATGCCAGGGTTAAAGTGACAGCGTGCTCTGTGTGTTTACATGTCTACGAACTGTTTGTATTTGGATCTTTGTCTTCTGAGGAGTATATTTGGTATCTTCAGAGTCTTGACTGTAGTTCTGTCATAATGAGAGCTCTTAACATCAGCGGTTACTTTATGTGATTCATGATGAGTTGATTCCTTGAGGAAGCAATTCACTGTCATGCTTTACATTATATATCTCTGATTGTTGTATCAGAAGCAGAAATTATTACAATAAAGGAGTTTATAGGCAGGACATTTAGAAATATCCTCAGGTTTTTCGAGTTTATTTTCCCTTCGTACCAAACTTAGAACAATTTGGATTTTTGTTTTTGCATTGTGTTTTCCCTGCTTTCATGTTACTGAGCCAAGCGGTCTATTGAGACAGATTTCTGCAATGTTTTGGCAGAAACTATTCTAGACTAATCTAGAAAGATTATTCAAGATGACAAACAGCACTTAATTCCTATGCAGGCATGACATTTCAATACATGTGCAATGTGCATATTTAGATGAATAAACATATGCTGTGTAAAACAGAATGCAGAACATTGCAGAATACAGATGAAAAACAGACAATGATGTGCTGAAATATTGGAGACTGGAGTTGAAAATGAGATGAAGGAGGGTGAAGGAATGATGGTAATTGATACCTACTGGGATCTGGATTGTTTTTGGATCAAACTCATATCTCTGCATCATAGTGTGTTCCTGTAAAACGCTGTCAGCACACCAGCGATTGCTGTACAGGGCTAGGACACCATTTAACTTACTAGTGGCAATTCTACCGATTTGTTGTTTTTCTTGTTCTCATTTTTGCCTTTGTAATGAGATTGTCTTATCTTGCCTCATATGCATCCGAATTTACCAGACCTTGTAGCAATTCAGAACAAAATAAAAGAAGGCGATCTACTAATTACAACAGCAAGTACCCCAAGGGTGAAGCAACACATCTAAAGATACAGACTGGCATCTCCATGCTGTACTCACCCATAAAACAAAAACCAACACAGTGTTCAAAACTAATTTTGGTGTGGTTGAATGTGTGACCTGTTTGTGTAAGCAGGATTGCTGAGTACTTTTTGGATAACTTTGCTGAACAAAACCCATAAAATGCTAAAATCTGGAATATTGACTAATGTTTAATACACTCAGCAAAGTAATACAGACAACCTGCTTTCTGAAATTGGCCCGTGGTGTGAGTTACAGTACCAAACAGGTCTTTCCATTCTTGTTTCATAGTTCTTAGCTGGAGTCCAAACTGTTATTACCCACTTCACATCTCACTATGGTAGTTAGCCAGATGGTGTTTTTGATGCTCATGATCATCATGCCAAGAAATCTACTGGCCCATAACAGTTACTCACATGAAGAAGACACTACAGATATTTTCTATTAGATCCTCAATTGAAAGACATGCTTTAGGAAACTCGGACAGCTACAGAAGCTGTGTTTGACATTACGGTGTAGGATTACAAGCATGCACATCACATTTGCTTTCAATGCTTCCACTTTATAGACATTTCTCACTGCTTATGATATGATGTCAGGAAGGTCTGCTCTACAGCCAATCCCACACTGGTCTGCTGAATAGCTTTCTATTTGTCTCATAGTTTATATAATTATAATTAATAATTATACTGTCTACTCTTGTATGTTTGACATTTTATTATCTGGCATTTCAAGAGAAATGCTGGTGACATTTCAGTACAATGGTCTTAAGTAAGATGCCACATAAATGACAGGATGGTGTTGATGTGTGACCTGATGCAGTCCGGCCTCTTTCTTTAATAAATAAGTTGTTGGTAACTTTAGTCATCACTATTGTTTAATCCTTAAAAAGTCATTTTACCTCATGTCATCTTGTGACTGGGGCCATTGTGACATGACACTTTTGTGGAAGTGATCATCCGTCACCATTATATAGGCCTTTTCTTGACCAAAGTGCTCAAGTCATTTGTTTCTGATGTGGGGCATAACGTCTTTCCTTATGTCTTGGTTGGACAATATAAAAAAGTGTGAATTTTACTCGTGAAAGATACAACAATTGAAAAACCGAAACACATTTTGTTTCAGTTGCAGAAAAGTCTGCCACTAGAAGATCTTTCTGAATGGGATCTTTGGGTGTAGAATGTACTAGTAGTTCACCTAAGGGTGGCGCTGAAACAAAGTTCTTTGGATACTTGTTTTGTTAGCTCTACTGTGAACTGTGCTGAGTTTCAAAAGAACTGAGCGCTAGACGGAAATGTTAGGATGTGGGGGTACTATTGGGCCCTACAACTGAACTGCTTGTTTGAGGAAATACACAGATCACCACTGCACCACTACACACATACACACACACGCACACACACAGAGATGTGAGCTGTAGCTATAACACATGTTTTGATGTACTCTGAGAACCCTATGTTTTCTATATTTGCTCTTTCTCCTTGATTCGTTTTCCCTTGAAATTGCCACCGTATTAAGTACATGCATCCAGCTCAGCAAGCAGGTATTCAACATGTCCAAGTTCAGATCAGCCAAGGGTTGGACGTTATTAAGCTTGATGCCCCCAGTACAGCAACGAGTAAACATTACCAGTGGCATCACTGTACATTTTAGCCTTCAGGTGTGGAAAGAGGTGAGCAGATGTTGGTATGGACTAATAAATAAAATTTAAAAAAAGGTGTGGATTTACTGTAACAGCCGTGACCACCCACCCAGACTGGCATATAAAATACTGAAACAAAGGGAGCAAAAGAAGCACAAGTGGAAACTGAGCAGAGAAACAAGTTTAAATGCATAGACAATCAGAGGGATTCACCCGACCACAAGCGTGCATGACAGCAGAGATATAGTGGAAGAGTGAGGAATGACATGGCAGCTAAAGGTACAGAAAGAAGTATAACTCACCGAGCAGCAGTGCAACTACCAGACCAGCATGAAGTAGATCCCCTGATCTCAGCCGACCAGAGACACTGGAACCAGTGCTGTCCACTGATGCCATGACACCAAGTCTGTCTGTCTGGTTGTCTGTGTCGCTGTCTGCCTGTGTGTATGTGTGTGTCTATGTCAATCTGTCCCCGTCTGCCAGTCTGGTCAGCCTGAACTGTGTCCAATCTCCGGAAATCTGTGTCTGTGTGTGTGTGTGTTTGTCTTATGTGTCGCCGGAGCAAGGTGGGACACTGAGCTGTGCATCCGAGTCTGAAGTCCTGCTCTCAGTCCCTCCCTCTTCTCTCCTCCTCTGCACGCTGTCCCAGAAATGAACAGAGGGAGGAAGCACAACGAGAGAAGGATAAATTCCTTCGGGGGAGCTCTCTCTCGAACCAGTTGTTCCCTGCGCTGCACTCCAGCAGCCCAGGAAAGCACAGGGGGGAGACAAACTGAAGAATGCAGCAGTTGAATGAAGAGTGCAGACTCTCCCTCTCTCTCCCTCCCTTCCTGTCCTCTGTCGCTGTCTCTTGCAGACTCAGTGGTGATTATCCAGCAAAGGCGAGCGTGAGGCGAAAGGCAGAGAGGAAGACGCGAGGCAGAGCGGTAGCGGCGTAGCAGCGTTGTGTCAGACAGCTCCAGGGCTCCAGCGGCAGCAGTGACAGGCCAGAGAAGCAGGCTGGCCAACAAACCCTGCACGGGGGAGACATACGCTGGAGGTGGGAGGAGAGCACACGGGGGGCATGGAGGGATGCTGGAGCAGAGCCAGCAGCCAGGCAGGAAAGCAGAAAGCGCGCGTCTCCACAGCCGGCACTGGGTGGAATGAGCAAGAGAGGTACTGCAGAGGTAGAGGTGAAGAGAGAGAGAGAGAGAGAGAGGGAGAGTGAAAGAAGGCATAGAGGGAAGTGAGGTGGGTGATAACTGCTGCTACATGCACGCACATACATATATGCACGCAGCACAGCTGAGTCAGCCTTACTCAAGAGGGTCTCTGAGTCGGAGACGGGCTGCGTGCTTCACCCATAACACATACCCCTGACTTCACTGCATCATTTACTCCTGTCTCCGCTTTCATGTGTCTCCCATTTCATGCTCCTACTATACCTCTGACTTGGCAGGCTAACGCATTGGCAAGATCTGATCTTGTCCACTGGCACAGCTTTCTGTCAAAGGACTCGGGTGTTCTCTCTCTCTTTCCCGCGTGAGTTCTACAGATTGTTTTGAATAAAAGCATAACAGTTTTATAAATGGCGTGCTATTGAATTTATTAAAGAAAATGCTAAATATTTTGGCATCATTGCACTGGATTTAATTCATTAATTTATTTTGATTTTTTATATAGCAAGTGCTGTTGTAAGGCACGTATGCAGTATACTGTACATACACAAGCACAGCCCTATGTCCATTTCTTACATTATCCTACACCAAAATACATACAGAAGACAACATATAGTATTTTGCATTGTAACTGGCATGATTCAAGACTTTGTACATGTTTTTGAAAAGTTAGCACGATTTGCTTGGTACATTTGACCACAAGCCAACAACTGCCAACAACTGTAGCTGTAGCTAAACAAGCTAGCAACCAGCTGCTACTGGTTCCTTACAACTTACCACTGCTTCCATTTCGATATAACAGACTTCCTTTTTTCACCTAAATGTAACGCTTTCTTTCTGCAAAGAAAGTCGTGTTGTTTCTGTTTAGAACGTGACTTTCATCTGAAGCACAGTAGGTGCAAGCCAATCCGGGCACAAGGCCCAGGCAACATCCTTTAAGGTCTGTGCGCCAGAGCTCAGCCTGTCCTCCATATAAAGGTGATTACACTGTAGAAGACCCGTTGCTCAAGACCAATGGCCTTGACCTATGTTCTGTCCTATGTCAAGGTCGACCAAACTACACTTTCCCAGATCACCTTCAGTGGAAGAGGTGGATGAACTGACTTTTGGTCAACACACTGTAGACTTACACAGGTGCGCCACTGTTCATCACGCTAACACTCCATGCACCACCACCTAGCTGGAGGCTACTGTGGAACATTATTGAACACAACCCCTGTGGTCCTTCCACATTTCACAGAAAATTACTCATGTGTTCGGAGTAGTCACCACAGCCACTTCAGACTCAGCACACCCACCACACCTCCACTCTGCCCTGCCTGTCTGGCTGCAGGCAAATGAAGGTGCCTTGCTGTCTTTTTTATACAGACAAACAGAAAAGGTTTGAGAGCAAAACTTTCCACACCGCAATCAAAAAATGTTTTACTGCAAATAAAATAAATGTGTGATGAAAACGTGTATTAATGCGAATCCAAACATTTTGCTTGGGAATCCATTATTGCTGTCACTAAGACAGAGGTTATGTGTAAAGAAACTCCATGGAGTTCAAAACACCCTCTCTCATTAAGAGACTGGCCAATAGAAACGTGTCTTACATCTGTCAGTGCAGGTCCCACCCACGGAATTCAGTTGAACAGCAAGCAAAACTTTTGGATTTGCAAACAGAACTTTTAGAATCGCAAATGAAACTTCCACCACACATTTATCTTATTTGCAACAAACCATTTTTTGATTGCAGTGTTGATAATTTTCCTCTCAGACCTATTTTTTATTTTGCAGTGTGGAAAGCTGAACCTATTCAGTTTGACTGCATCAAAAAGTGCAAATGTACCTCCATACAGGCACAGGACAACTAGATGGGCATTGCTGATACAAACACCATTGACTATTGACTCCTCTCCTTGCTAGCCACGAAACATACATCTGTGCATGTCTTTGTGCTATAGAGTTTTAATTCTGTTTCTTGGGGTTTCTTATGTGGCTGTGGTTGCTTCACACATATCTGAACTACCTGTGAGAACTGACATTACCTCAGTAAGATAAATAAAATTCTAATCTATTTTACTTTATAAAATCTTATGTTATTTAACTGTAAGAACAAATGTATAAATGCCATTGATACTTTGGCATGTATTCCAAAGGAACTACAACACTGTGTCTTTTTACTGAAACACCTAATTGGCTTTCAAAATTGAGACCACACATTTCTGTGATGACTTGGCACCACAGATACGTGTGATGTTTTCATCATTTCTGCTCCCTAGAGTTTTGGCACATTGTGGGTCGTAGCGCATTCTGTGATTATCTCATAATCTGACTGTTATTATAGTGCTTTTTCAATCAGCAGAGTAGTCTTATTATCTTGTATAATAATGGTCATCTGTGTTTGATTGTGCAGCACAGTTTTAATAGAAAAGACGCATTTGTCTGATAACATACTTGATTACAAATTAATGCCAAGGAAAAATAAAAGCACTCACTTCCACTTTCCAGTTCCCACTTCCTGTGTGTACTATCCATACTGACATGATGGATGCTTGACCTCCCCAACTCTTACACGTACACACATGCACACACATCCACATGTTGTCAGGTGATCCATCTCTTGCCATCTGATGTCATCTCTAAGTTCAAGTGTGTGTGGGAGGCAGTGATGCATACTCTGAGATACATACAGTACTTTAATGCAGCATGTAGATAAATATCTAGATGGAAACTAGAGGCAAATACATAAATACACATAGACAAACATAGAGGGAGAAGGAAATGCAAACGTGCGTCTTGGCATATGCACCCCAATACACAGTCACATGGCGAGCACATGCACCTACACCTGCCTCTGGACAGGGTGACCTTGGATGCTGTGTATAGAAGGAGGGCGGAGCAAAAGAGGACATTACGCTGATGAGAGGAGAGGAGAATGTTAGGGATCAGGAGGGGTGAGAGGAAAGAGAGGTTCAAGAGGTGGAAAGACAGGATGGGTACAGGGAAGAGTGGACGGGAGAAGGAGAAAAGGTGGCGGTGAGGGGTTGGGGGACGACAGGAGCGAGGGGAGGAGAGATGACAGGAGGCAAAGGAGGGAGGTAAGTTGAGAGGCAGAGGGAGGGAGGGAGTGGAGGATCTGTTTCTGGGACGGCCAAGGCAGGGAAATGCTGCAGTGAAGCCACACAGCTGAGCCGGTCCGAACACAGCTACTAAGAGACACTGAGCTCTCAGCCCTGTCTTTCTCTCTACCTCCATACCTCCATCCTCTCCCACCCACCACTTTCACCTCCCACTCTGATTAACCTTCCTCTCACCCCACACTTCAACCTGCTCTATCCCCCCTCCCCCTTTTCTCCCCCTCTTTCTCTCTCTTTGCAGCAGCCGGTGAGTGAGCAGATTTCAGAAAGCATCCTGAATGGAGGAAGACCAGTGGGGTGGGCCTCTCTCTGCCTCTCTTTTTCATCTGTCCTTCCTCTTTTTTCGTCATCTTGGGGGGTCAATCTGTCTTCTCCAACATCCATTGTCTTTTTACCGTCTTTTTATTGCTTTGTAAATGCTGTTGCATGCTTGTAAGTCTCTGTTTCCTCTGTTCTTGTCTTTGCTTCCCTTTCATCGCTTTTTCTTGTCTGTTTTGTCCCCACGGCTTATGCTGCTGTTGTCTGTCCATCTATCCGCCTGTCAGTGGGGAACTGGGACCATCAAAAGGTGAGTCCTGTCTAAAGTTAAGAGCAGGTCTGCGGTACATATAGCTCAACACACAGACACATGCATGCACGCACGCACACACGCACACCTGCTGTGGAAATTAGAGTTGTAAGTACCGGACTTCAGTGCTGATATGTAACGAAATCTGCGCAGAACATGCAGCCGGCCTCTTGGTGGAGATTTTGTGTTGGAGGTGTGCAGCCTCACAGCGTGTGTTGTCCTGCAGCCTTATGTGGTCTCATAGTTTGGAGTTGAGTGTTAGGAGGATAGTTTGAAACTGGCTATGATTTGTTTGATGTTGGAAAGACTTTGGCTTGGTGTGAAAAAGGTTTAACAACAAAAATATGTAAAAACAAAAATGGGCTGTGTGTGTGTGTGTGTGTGTGTGTGTGTGTGTGCAGTAATGCTGCAACTAAAATGTTTAAATACACTTATGTTTTCTTCTTCTTCCAAGTATCCTATTACTACTTGGTGTTTCACTGGCATCATATACTCATAATAAAGTTTCATATAATCTTCTAATCTGATACAATACGCGTGCATGAAATGTCCTATAGTGGCCATATCGAATTCTTGACATTTTTTTTGTACCTTTTGAAAATTAATATGTAACTTCCATGATTATTTTTCAATTTGATGTAAACCCTGCAATCTATAGAGGTAGTATATTCAAATCATTCATTCATTATACATATAACTTGCTAAGAAAATAGATGGATAGCATTTAGGGGTTCAAAGACACAGAGATTTGACAAAAAAAACTGCAGGGTCATCCAGAAAAAAGTTGAATCAGGCTCAACTGTTACCGCAATGCACTGGCCAATCAAATTTCTAACATGAATGCTGTATTTCGACTGTTTACCTCGCTATTGTTGCAATAAAATATAAAATGAGTGCCAGCTCAAAAACCTTGTGGAAATGTAGAATCCTGTTTAATAGTAGGCTATTATAAACTGACACGCACTGCTTTGGTGCCTTTAAACTCATGGATTAGTTGCTATTAGTTACTAGCACAGGACCGTTTTTGGTCTGTGCTATATAGTTCAGAACCGAAATGAATCCTGTCTGTCTGCTAAAGCTGAAAATACGTCCTCCACATTCACAAAGTCACCTCTGGCTGATTCTCTGTGGAGCAGCTCCAGGTTCTCCTCTTTGATGAGATCAGAGTACAGCTTGGCTCTCAGCAGCAGCTTGGTTAGACTGGTTACAACTCAGATACGTACAATACCTGAGCTGTCGTTGTGTCAAAGATGAAGCACATGTGCATACTGTGGCGGAGGTCAAAAGTGTGTTACAGCAAAGCAAATATACAGACTTGTTACTGTCGAGAAAACAACAGCTGGCTGATGCGTCAGAGTTATTTTTTGAGGTAGGTGACAGATAAAGCGGTGACTATAATAAAGTAAGGCGGCACAGTGGCGTAGCTGTTAGCAACGTCACCTCACAGCAAGAAGGGTCAGCTGGGTCCCTGCTGGGGACTTGCTGGGTCCTTTCTACGTGGAGATGTTCCCTCATGTCTTTGTCGGTTCCCCCCACAGTGCTAGAACATGCTAGACTCTAAATTGTCTGTAGTTGTAAATGGTTGTCTGTCTATAGGTGTCAGCTCTGTGACAGACTGGTGGCACTGTACGCAGTGGTTGTCCCTGCTTCTCGGCCACTGTGAGCTGGGATAGGCTCTAGTGTTGTGGAACCTTGAACAGGATAAGCAGGTATAGATAATAATAATAAGAATGGATAAAAAAAACAAGAAAGTACAGAAAACTGTGACATTTTCATAAATCGTCTTTATTTAAAATACATAATGTGATGACAGCTGCTTGTTCAGAGGCAGCACAGTGCAAGCATTAGTTTGGTCTTCATTGACATTTAAAGTGACACAAAAGCAACTATTCAGGGCAAACTCATAGCCAGAGTTGGGAAACGGTGATGCACAATGATACATCTGTCTAGTACATGATACAGTATTAATGATTTGACAATAATGCATGTAAGTTCATATTACCAACAAAGCCTTCCTGATAAAAACTGGCCCAAATGTTTCCCTGTCATCACCGTGTGGGTCAACCACACAAACCCTGCAACTTAAACATGCATGATGACACACAGACAGCACTGTCTCAGGACATGGGACAGAATTAGGGCTCTCCCAACTAAATGACGTCTGCAGTGATAAACATTTACAAATCGATGATTCACCATTTTATGCTTCATTGTTTTAAATGACCTTATTAGCTTCGTTGATCATCACAGAGCAACACACAGTTGTGAATATTACATTATTGTGATGCAAAAGATGTGCTATTTCAGGAAGTCACACAGTACATTTCCCATAATGCTGGAAAACTAATTATAAACTCAGATGTAATAAAAACCATGAAAAGATCCCAATTAAGTAATAGACCTAAACACAGACATGTACACAGCTGGGTGTTGTTTTTCTTTTTAAAATAATGTCAGAAACCAGGTCTGGCCATAGCCACCACATTTGGAAGCACTAACCACCCTAAAACAGCTTGGGACATTACAGGTATCACAGCTGGCCTGTTATCACAACATAGAGTTTAACAAAGATCACATGCTGTAACATGTAAAATGGACTTTAAACAGCGATCAAGTATCTTATAAAGAGAAGATTGTTTTTAACATTTAAGGTGCTCCAACTAAATAAGTGATCAAAGAAATACACTACCAATACATTTCCCATTAAACCATACAATCACCATGCCATATATCTATTACACACCCACACATTCCAATATACCTTCTTAATAAAGTGAGCCTCAAATATTTTCCTCTTTGGACATTATATTCACATGCTCTCCAGTATAATTACATTAGAATTGGTATAAATGTGTCACCGTGGAAAAACAATATCTAGACTTTTAAACACCACTGTTGAGGTAAAGTCATTAATTTGGAGACGGAGCTAGAATGCAAGTTTTAAAACGTGTATAACTTAATATATAAATCTGCTTTAAAATACACAATAAAAAGTTTGTATCAAGGTGCAATGGCTCAAAGTGTCTTGTGTTTTTTACATCGCTATAAAACATGGTTCCAGAGAATAGAGACAGAATAAAAAGACATTATAAGAGTCTGTACGGCAGCTTTTTTCGGGATATGTAATATTGATTGATTGAATATTTTACAGGAGGCAGATGAATCTCAAAGTGCAACCAAATACCTCTGACACTTTATAAATTAAACATGCAAGCAAGATATCTGTGCACGCATCAACGTGAAATGAAAATAAAATCCAGGTATATATTTGATAAATGGCGCCACCTGATTGCTACATAGAGTGAAAGCTTAAACATGCTCTGGTTGAGTCTGGTTTTCTCTGAAACTTAACATAACAGAATAAAGTTTCTTACTTTATTATAATATGTCTTTTTGAAATGTCACTGTTTGACATGCATTCATGGCTGTATAGTACACTGTGCATGCTTCAGTCGCCAAAATAACAAATTCTACCTCTTTTGCTGGACAATGACAATTTGTAGTTACACACTAACCAAACCAAAAGGTTTGTTGGTAAGCTCTTCTCTTTCAGTCATGAATATGAGCATCTTATATTTTGATTTGGATCATTTGGTATTATTTCCTATATTACGGTCTGTAAAATGGGACTCAGCTCTTATGTGTGCATGACATGGGTCATGGTAAGGTTTACGATCCAACTGTGTCTGTGTGTCTTCTGTTTGGGAATTCCTACCATAAATATTAATAAAGCTTGGCACCAACATGAATTATGTGATTGCGGTTGCAATGTCAGTTTTTCCACTTTAAATTGTCCTTGATATGTTTTTGACTCCTCATCCAGCTTTATTTGTAATGTGGGGAAGAATTCTGAGACAGGTTCCCTACGCAGTATGTGCAAATAATTGGACAGCGTATTGTAGTCATGGATATTGTACGTATTGAACTGAAATCTGTGCCTGCTCTGTATTCAGGCACAGTAACATGTCATTCCTTTGGACAAGGCCAGGATGGGTGCAGTTATTGTCATAAGGGTGTACGGTATAACTAATAAATTACACAGTGTATTAAAGATTTGGCTATGCTGTTTGTATTAGTACAGAATTAATTTGATCTGTAAAGTCACATAATGTACCCCCGAAACCCTCACTACAACTCATTGCATGTTAATCAGTGCAGCTGTGCATTTAGACATTGTCACCGGCAGACCGATAAAAAGCCTTTCTGCTTCCCTTTTATACACATGCACACACACACACAGAGACACTCTCTAACAAAAAGTGGATGAAGAGATAAAGACAGACAGAGGACAGAGGCAGGACCAGGAGATACCGAGATTATTGGAAAATGTGCTGCTTCAACTGCCTTTTTCACAGGCGACATTTTGACATTTCACAGTAATAAAAAAAGTGCACACATGGGAGAAGTCTTGTGTCAGAAAGCCTTTGGGAAGTCAGGTGATGTAGTGTAAAGAGCGACCAAGTCCATGTAGTAAGGCGGTCGGGATGGATGAGGATGTTAACACCCAGCAGACTGTTGTTGTTGTTAAGTTATGAAACTTAACAGATTAGTTTAACAGAAACCTACCCAAGTACAAAATTAATGATGGTTAAATTCCATTTAGCTGCTTCAGGTTCAGGGTCCTGGTATTGTGCATGTTGGCACTCTCACCCTGGCTCTGTCTGAAATCGCTCCCTCGTTAATTCATTTACTACTCCCTATAAAACAGACAGCTTATTCTATAGCTATTCTGATTAATCATCATAATTTTGTGTTACCACTGACAGAGGTAACGTCGTGGAACTGTAATTTTCACAGCTTCAAAATGTGACAGAATGTATTGTGGGATTGTTAGTAGTCCATGCCATAGATAGACACTTAGTTTTTTCTGTTGCATTGCGGGTATAGTGCTTACATTTTACACACTCAAAATTCAGACACTCAAAGAAAATGGTGGATGGTAAATATAGTGCACTATACTGGAAATAGGGAGTGATTTCGGACACAGCAACTGTTTTGACTTACTCGGACACTAGAATAGAATAAAGCCATCATTGGTGTGTTTAGCAATACCTGCCTACTATTACGACTCAAAATGTCTGCTGTGAAAAAGGTCTAAAAAAGACCTCCACAGGTATGAGGAATGTACGAGAATGCTCTTTGGCTCAGACACAAGTAGACTTCATTGAGACACATAGACATGATTTGTCTGAGTCACTGTCTATTAACAACGGAAGGACATTGCACATGCTGTAACACGTGCATCTATGTTAAGACATGGTGCCCATATGGGCAGTTGAGAGACATGGCTTTAAGGCAATGTTGAAAACAACATGTTAAACCAAAACAATTCACCCAAAACAAAATCCCAAAGTTAGACTGTGGCTGAGACAGTAGAGCAAACCGCACACTTTACCATCACACAACAGATATACACACGTCTGCTTTTACCTTCGATCAAGTATGAAGCTTTGCCTCCACAAAAACTTTTAACTTTATTAATAGTTAATTAATAATTGATTTAACTTCAGAAAATAAAATTAGATACTTTGATACTGCGATATTGTTACCGTTCCATATTCAAACTATACCGGTCATACCGTCCAGCCCTAGTCTGTCGTGTAGTTTTGTATGAAAATGCTGTTCCTTGTCATGAGATAGACTTCTGATGCCACTGATGTTGACTTGTAGCTATGAATTAAGCAATATGTGTTTAGTGGTTAAGTTGCAGAAATGTGTTTAGTGTCTTATTTCACAGAATAAGACACATTTCACGTAGACATATAGAAATACGCAGGCACACATAGACACATTCAGTACACACACACACACACACACACACACACACACACACACATACATACACTCATGCAGAAGGGATGACTATTTCAGTGGATGATTCAAGCAGTGGTTACTATATCTTCAGGAAGGGTTTGAACATGTCTGAAAGAAAAGAAAGAAAGAGAAAATGACAAAGAGAAATTTGATTTAAACTACTAATTTTCTTGGTAGATGCCCCCCAAAATGAAGCCTCTCTAGAGATAAAGCCAGCAGCTAGAGAGATCTGGGGCACAACACACACAAAGAAACAGGTACATCTGCACACATACATTTTATACACACTTATTTTTACCACTTTCGAGGACACTGCAGATCAACAGTCCTCTTTTGAAGGAGAGAGGATTTCCAAGTTACTTAATGTAGTATGTAAGATAGGTTTGGTTTGACTTTGGCTGGTGCTTTGACAATTATCTAAGTTGTATTTCACATTTTTCTCCATGCTGTCCAAGTCAAGATAAGCTCTGCAGCAGACATGGTGTTCATGACAGACAACAACAACAGTCCATGAGCAGGAATTTACCAAAGGAGGTGTTGGGGGTGAGGGCCCCACAGGCCGCTGGTCCAGATGGCCCAGCTATGGTTGTCTATAAATATAAGGGAAGAGACGCCCAAAAACATGACAACAGATTAGCTTTCAGTCAATAGAGGGAGAAGGTTTGGGGTTTTTTAATGCAATTATAGGAGAGCAGAACATTCGGAAATTAAAGTGCTTAAGCCACAGACATAGTTATGTCTGAGCTGTGTGGTTTTGATTTTGAGATACGTACTACTGACTAGTCCATACTGAAGAAAGATATGAAATTAAGCCCCATGACTCGGGTCTGGGCTGTACAATTTAGGCTTTAAGGAGTGAGGAATGTGGGTGTAAATGTGTGCTTAAGTTTAATTAAGGATGACAAAGCGTGGCTACTGGTACTCTTAATTCAGTGGCATATATCGCTTCGTAGTGTGATGCCGCTCATGTTTCTGCTCTCCTACTGGCAACCGTTTAGAAGTAAGATGACACGCCACTCTTTCCATTGGCAGGAGCCACTAACACCTGTTGCTTTGTACTTGATGGTTCTGCTAGTTTCTGCTTGAGGATTAAAGGATGTTATGGCGAGATTTCTTACTTGGCTCCCTCCTCTGCAACCTCAGGCTCCAGTTTGCCCTCCTCCTCCATCTTCTCCTCTGAAATCAGTTCCTGTTTCCGGTGTCGACGAAGACATTTCACCACTACCATGGAAAGGATCAGCAGAGCTAATGCTCCACCCACTGATGCCCCGATCGCAACTGCGATGGTTGAATCCCTCGGAGGGGGAACTGAGGAGAGGAGAGGAGAGGGTTAACTAGTTTGTAGACAAAGGATGGAGACAAGTGCAATGCTCGCTAAAAGCTCTACTGGGCTGATTAAACAGAGTGGAAAGAAAGGAAGTGCTGCTGAGTTCGCCTGTGTCATATGCGAGTGTGTGTGTGTGTGTGTGTGAGCATGAAAGAGATGCTGAGGGACTAAGTTTAACCTCTTCGTGGTCATTAATAAGTAAAAAGCTGACTCATCACCATAGGTTCTCAAGCTCCAGGAAACACAGTATGTTACACAGTATATGATTACTGTATTTACCCTTAAAGTACAATGGCCGAGTTAGCTCAGTGCACTGCAAAACACAAGCAAACGATAGTAACTTTAACAACACATACAGCATGTCCCATTTGGAAGAAAAGTCATGAATGCGTCCAGATTCCTGGATTCAAATGTATATTGTTGTCAAAATATGGCAATTCAATTAGTCCATTTGCAGCTTGTAGCTGCTTGTGCGATTATCTGCATAACATAGTAAACAGCTAACCGCACAAATCTACAAGTGGAGCATTTTAGCCGTATTTTGGCGCAACTATGCAAATTATTCATGAGCAACAACCGCTGCCAGCTCGCAATGTAGCGGGCTCCGCCACTCCCTCGAAAAAATGGCTGCTCAGTCTGAGGCGAGTGGTATACATTCCTGATGTAGACCAATAATGGAAAGAACTGCATACTGAATGTCCCATTGTATTTTGCTGCTTTGGAAACATTTTTGAAACTTTTCATGCCAATAAAGCCTGTTTTGAATGTTTTATTTTTTTAAAAATTTTTTTTAAATAAAACATTGGTTCAGGGAATAACACTTGTAAGTTTGGGGAGCTGGGATGCTCACGTGACCCATAACAAAATCAGGGAGCGTATCATTACGGTGAGGATTTGGATTTATAGACAATTACAATTTTGTATCTTCAGAAGGTAGGGTGAGTATCTTACTTTCGGTAACAACATTGAGCTGTATGGAACCATGTCCCTGGATGCGGTCTGGGGGGTTTCTCACATAGCAGTTGTAAATCCCCTCATCCTCCAGCTTTACATCTGATAGGGTGATTGACAAGTCGTTCTTATCCAGATTCCCAGCAAACGTGACCCTGTCCCAAAACCGTTCCGTACGCAGTGGCACCATTCCTCTCTTCCTATAGAATGTCATAAACTGTGGAGAGAGTGAGAGAGAGACAGAGTTCATAACTGGGTTCGAGTTTTAAGATGTGAGCACACCAGTTGTTAAGCTTAAAGAGTAGCCATTTTACCATCTCTTCTGTATCATTTTGTGTTTCCTGATAGGTCCAGTTCATGGCAAACTTGGTAGCATCCATCTTATAGCAGGACGTAAATGTGCAGGGGATTTTGATAGTTGTTCCATTCAGTGCATTAATTTTATTGGGCATGAGCACATCCATGCTTGAACAACCTGTAAATAAAAACAACATCAGTGTTAATAATAATTCTAGTACCAACAACAATATAGTATCTGGGCTTTAAGGATTGAAACTGATTTGACACATTTTTTATTTGCCTAGATTATGAATCATTGTTTAAATGAACATATGGATGTCAAAAAAACAGATCAGTAGATTGTGTCTGTAAGCACAATTGTTTAAAATATATAAAGGTGGGTCAATCTAAATAATGAAATGGAAAGTTATTGTACAAAACATTTAAATTTTCAGTTGATATTTGGCCTTTTTCTGGTGACATCAATATGCTAACAGCAACTCTGGTGTAAGCAGTTCATCTGAGACCTCATGTCAAAATCCTTCGCGTAAAGGTGTTAATGTCAGCGTCGAGCAGCGAGCCTTTTTTGGGTCTGGCGTGATGAATTGAAAGACATTTTGACTCTAGTCAGAATCATGTACAGTAAAGCCCACATGGCTCATTTGTTGTACACTGCAGCACCTCATCACCATTATCATCATGTTTGTAATTTGTATAAACTGTGTTAACCTCACACTTGTATGAGACGTGTTTAACCAAACAAATTGCAAAAACAAACGAAATATTCATGGCAACACTGAACAACTAAAAAGTGCAATTCGTCAGCAGTTTCAGTTTCCCAATATACAGTGAGGATGTGGTTTTCCATGTAACTGCTGTCTCCTCTTCTGCACTCCACTTGGAGTGTGTTGTCTTTCAGGTTGACAGCCATTTGATGTGAATTCCTCAACTCACAGAACAGATTTAAATGTGGGCAAGTCCCGCAGAGTGATTGTCAATATGCTATACTCAACAATTCCAGGGAAGTCTGTTCAAACCATAGACAGCACACAGAGAGTGGCGTTGGACAGCATGTTTGTTTAATCGGCATGAGCCTCTATGTCATAGATGTTGCATCTTCCAAGCAATGGCTCTAAGAGAATAAAAAGCACCCAAATTTCCGCAACAACTCCAGTATTTTTGTTGAGAGTTTACGCATTATTTCAGCTATCTATTGCTTCTGGAGAAGGTGACTTTAGCTTTAAAATGATTATTTGCGACATTAAAATGCAGCATGAAAGCATAATTGCATGTGGCAGGTAGTGAATATGGTTACCCTGTAATCAGGCCAGTAAATTAGGAAATAATATGGATACTCAGTATAGCTGAAAACATGATACATATTTTTTTTTCATTCCTCATTGCAAGAAGGTTTAACCTTTTGTCAAGGATGATGTTGTGATTTAATATTTTCATTGTTATATTTTTATTCACATCACATGTGCAAATCATGCATGGTTGACCTCTTTAAACTGGGTCCTAATGTTGATGAAACTTTGATGATGACTTTTGGCACTGTGATCTGGCATTAACAAATGTGGCCTGATGGAAACAGTAGAATTCAGTGAAATTTAGGGTGTGTGTGTGCCATGTTTCATGAGCTTTAGGGTATACCAAGGGCGTCAGAAATGCGTTTGAAGGTTAAAAGTCATTAGGGGAAATATTTACCAGCTCGACTATGGGTGCACATTTTCATGAGATTTTGAGCATCCTAAAGGCCTCAAACATGTGTTTAGAAAGTAGAAATGTATGCAGGAAATGCAACGTGGCTGACTTCCTGTTGGGAAGACTCTTACATAAAAAACAACAGAAGTATGTTCTTCATAATGAGAGCAATAAACCCACTGAATCCCATGAAGATCAAAACGACTTTATCCCAACCCTGGTGTGCATTTGGGGGGCGCTGTGAAGCCTCTTGGCCCCGCCCGAGTCCAGTCACTGCAAAAATCTGTGATTTTCACCAGTTCTGATGTCTGCCAATTTTCTTGCATCCCAAGCCACTCAAAGATGCATTAGAGAAGTAGAATAATCATAATCTCTTCAAAAACAATAGGTTGCTTGCACTTTTGTGCTTGGGCCCTAATTAGTCAATATGCCAGGATGGCAGGATAGAATATTCACTGAAAGAGAAAATAAATCCTATTATCATGATCTTACTCCTACAGCAGTAGCTACTAACTGTGTTAGATAGGTGCTTAGACTGCTCCACTAAGCCACTTTAGGAAGCATCTTGACATTCTAAAATCAAAGTCCAAAGCATATAACTGCACACAATGTAAGTTGAAATGAAATGAAAGTAACATTTAGTTTACTCATGTTTCCTCCTCCCCTCTAACATAATGTCTCAGCATGGCCTTACACTCCCCAGACAGAGTCTGTGCCTCTCTCTCAGCATGTGTGTGTGTGTGTGTGTGTGTGTGTGTGTGTGTGTGTGTGTGCACACGTCAGAGTGTGATGGGACTCTGCACCATTCGCTCCTCTGCAGTCGGGTGTTTCTGGCTCCCTTCCCACTGCTGCTGCACCACTCCACAGGCCTGCCTCTCTGCACCACACACACACTCCTACAAAGTGTGCATTATCAGCAGTGAGCTAAGCATGCTAGCTGGGCTAGGTCAATGTCATCCCCACATACTGACCTGTACACACAGCTAACACAGACACACTGTCACTTACATACACGCACAAGTAAGCCCTGTTTTACACACATGTGCCTTTGCTACTACATCCCACACACAGATCCACAGTGTGAGAAACGGTTTGATAAAGGCTCCTGCTGACTCAGCAGTCCTTGCGGATGGTAAGAAAGAGAGGCAGCTGCGGAGATGGAGAGAGACTTGCTAACAGATGAAATACTGCAGTGAAGCAGCCTCATGCGACTCCTCCCTCTCTCTGCCCCTCCCTCTTTCCTCTTCCATGTTTGCCTCCTCTCACGCCTCTTTCCTGGTACCTCTTCTGTCTGACCCCTCTACTACCTACGCCCAAAATTACACTTTTTCTGTCTCTCCCCAGCTTCATGATCCATTACTCCATGTATTTCTCTCTCTTATTCCCCTTCTACTTCCCTCCATTGTTCCCTACTCCCCTGCAAGGTCAATGCAGAAAAAAGGTAAAACGTAGGTAGGTCTGTTACATCATCTTTGCTGTGCCCTCCCCGTTCCTCTCATCCAACTCTACAGTATGTGACCATCTTCTCATTGGGTTTTTTACGTAGGCACACAATCCTATTCACAGTAGAGGTGCATATTTCAGTGTCTATCTGTGTGCAGACAAACATTTGTTGCCATCTTTGTGGTACAAACACCTCAATTTGTATTTAAAAAGAAACAAAAAAGGACAAAAAGCTATGGAAAACAGAGAGTCGGAAAGGCACCACAACATATCTAAGCAACATTGTCAGTCAGGTGCATTTGACCACAGGAAGAATGCACAAATGTTTTTATTTTTAAAAGGAAGGATGGCTCCTAAAACTGGACAATCCTTGGATCATTGGATTGGATCAAATGCTTTATATGTCCCCAGGGCAACATCAGCTTAATGATGATGGCATCAGGAGGAGTTAGTCCATAACATCAGATGTGTTGCTGGTGAAAAGATTATTAAATTCCCAGCTGCTTTCAGTGGGGGAGACATTATTTGTTACTACTTCTGCTGCTGCTGGGCATCTGACCAAGTTGCAATTGTCCATTTGGTATTTGTCGTTGCAATTCTCACAGCGAGTTAGACGAGGGTGGCTTCAGGTGGTGGGTCGGTGTCGCTCAGCCAGCACAGAGCAGGTTTTGGGTTCAACTGTTGCCACTGTTTATGCTTTTGCCTTGGGACATTTATGTAAAGGTGTGTTGTGTTCACAACATACGAACATATCCACTTAACAAAACCTGTAAATCCAACAAACCTGCTGTGCTTGATACGTTGACCCCCAGCACACTGCTTTTAAACTGTTCTCTTATGTCTGGTATCGTTTAGTTGTGATTCAGTTGTGTTCTGTAGCCTGCTGCCAGGCTTAGCTCTAGCACCCCCTGCTTTGGAGAACGCCACACTGCCTTCTGCACACTGCAGCACTCTATGCTCGGGGGTGGGTTGGTCAGCACAGCTCACAACAGAAATATGACATGTCAGTAATTCCTGGAGGAGTTGCAGGAATCCTGTGGGATGCCATGACCAGGCTGTGATCAGTCTCAGAAGCCTATAAAACTAAATCAGTACTGTACACTACTACAGATGGGGCACAAAAAAACAAACGGGTTTCACAGACGGGGATGCATTCTCCAGTATACTGACCTGCAGTGCTGAAGGCAAAATAACTGCATAAGTCTATACTCTTTTATGATCACTAGTAAATCCATAGAACATGGAAAATTGACCAGGCTGAGTAAGAGTTGAAAGGTACCCCATCCACTCTGTTTTTCACCGTTATGCATCGTGCCTACTTGTAGGTTGACAGGGTAGGTTACAGGGCTTGAGTGAAATCTACAGCAGATATACGCACGTAGCCTATACACTCAGATGAAAACACAGAAACATGCAAGTACAGAGACAGACATCAACGTACACAAAGGTCTCTAGTTTTGGATGGCGGTGGTGTTAAGCATTATCAGCAAGTGATAATATCAGTAATGACTCCTCAAATAAATAAATAATGATGTGCAAGTGAACAGTTTAGCATAATTTCTTTTGTTTTTTTTAGATCAGTTCAGTTTCAGTTACTGTTCTCAAACAGGACAGGAATCTGAAGAGAAACACTGTGTCCATCTTATCGCTGTAAAGCTAAGTTTACATCAGCAGCTGTCCAACACTTTCAAAAATAATTATGATATAAAGATGCCAAGGGAGGGACACATTCTTATACAGGAATGCGGGTGAAAAATATCAAATTAAAAGTAAATTAAAGGTTTATTGTGCTTTAGTATTGTTACATTTGAAAATGACATTACATTATTTGTAACTTTCTCTTTTTTAATCAACAACAGCATTTGCTACATTGGCAACGCTTGGTGGACAATGTCACGGTGCAAAATCACAACATTGTCTTTTGTAAAACAGCACCAGTTGCTCTAATGTTGAGCAGCTTAAGAATGTTACTGAATATTTCGTTGTAGGATTAATGTCACACTTTTTCAAAGACAAAGTTGACATACATTGTGATGTGAATAAATGATGTCATAATGACAAACTGTCATAAAATTAATCTTATATGTTGAGATGTTTCATGCAAAAATACTATTCATAACCAAAAGAAATATAGGTTAATCTTCATTGGACCGAAGCACATTTTAATGGAAAATGTACGTCTCCACGATGCAGAACAATATTCTGTGACAGCATGGGGTGAGCTCCTGTTTACTAGGCAGTTAACTTACTAAAGCCTAAGTTGCTCCACAACCCCTTTACAGAAATATCTCCCTGCTGAAAGTCTACTGTAGCATTCAAGTACCGTTTTGAATATCATTTTCTCGTAGAAAACAAAATACATTGCTGTTAAGTGAAAGGCTTGACTGAACTGCTGTAACCTGATGCTTCTGTGCTTGCTAATGCCACATAAGGGTTGCACTTTGGCCTGTTTGAAGTCAGTGCCATTGCATTTACTTTTCTTTTGAGTGTGCTGCTGCCCTCTAGTGCCTCTCCGCTGGAACTGGAACTGTGGGGTTGCCAAGTAAAGTTAAAACACGATGGGCAGAAAGAATAATACTACTGACAAACCTGTTAGCCTAGACTACAACGTTCTTCCAAAAGGCAGTATACAACAATTCCAAAAATTGTAGCTGTATTACTATAGAACCACACCACTGAGTGTTTTCCCATCTGCATGAAATGCCAGCAAGGAGACAAATGTGTGTGCTTTACGGGAAACACAAGATTATCATATTTTCAACACAATATTGCTTCCTCTGTGGGTAAAACATCTCTCCTTTCTCACATGTTTGCAGCATTATCTTTAGTTGTTTTCATGGGCACGCTCAGGGTGTGGCACCACATCTGTTGTTGAGCGCATGAAGCATGCAGACACCGCACATTCTTAACCCCCTGGGTCTAAACTGTATT
Source organism: Gadopsis marmoratus (assembly GCA_036023855.1). Taxonomy (NCBI): domain Eukaryota; kingdom Metazoa; phylum Chordata; class Actinopteri; order Centrarchiformes; family Percichthyidae; genus Gadopsis; species Gadopsis marmoratus. The sequence goes on from JAVQJF010020171.1 coordinate 26,453, forward strand.
AGCTGTATTTTTCTATGTAATCTTGCATTTGACTCCTCCTGTAGCACTAGGCCACATGCCTTTGAAAGGAGAACAAAAGGAACAGCTGTATTTTAGTAGCATCTCCATGCTACGAGCTCCCCAGCAACAGTAACACTTTCAGGTGTCTGTTTTCAGTTGGCATAGGTGAAAAAGCACAGGGTGTTGGCACAATCTAAAAATACACTAGTGGGAGTTTCCCTGTGTCATTTCCAAACCACCTGCAACATCTGATGAGACGAAAAGACATAAGGACAATTCGAACATGTAGCCTTTAAGTATGGTTTTAAAGTGACAACAGAATGATGAAATTGGATGAAAATGAGATTTTCCATGAAAAGTCCAAACCTGTTTAAAACCATGAATGCCCCTCCCCCCCCCCTTTAACTTTGTGGAAACTTCACAATTGGCTCGCTGGGCTTTGTCAGCTCAATAACTAATCATTCAGATACCGAACCACCACAGAGGTCGGAACGATCCAACCCCTTCCCCTCCACCAGCACGGACCAATACCTTTCTTTTCCTAACTGCCTGTAACCACTGACTGATCCTTCCCTCTATGATGACCCAGCCTCACATCCTGTGTCCTGCCCTGGTGTGCAAAGGGCCCAGTGAAGAGGGTCACCAAAATACACCATGTTCTACATCGCCCCTAACGGCATACAGTGAGAGCTCCTCGTGAAACGCTGATAAATGCCTCACCATGACAACACTGGCTTGAACAATGCAGGATGAAGTTGGCATTTGTTTGTAAATCTGCTGGGGAGCGCCGGCTTTGTGTTTAAGCCTATTTGATCGGTCTTGCTGCTGTGGGTTTGATCAGATGTGTGTCACACGGAATGCCTGTTTTGATCCGGCAGCTGTCTTCGAGTTGTCATGGACCAGCCTGGGGTGTATATGTTCACATCTGCTCCCTGTAAAATGCATTCATATAAATTCATAGAGCCCCCCCCCCATAGGTAGGCCTCAGGTTTATGTCTGCTACTGAATAGGAGGCCTATAAATGTCAACAGCACATTGTTAGCACCTTATTATACGCCCATTTCCATCCATCACTCACACACACTGAGTCACAGAGACCTACTATCTGTCTGCCTGAACTAAGCCAATATTTATTTTTATATAGCGCATCACAATCCCGTTTAAAGGCTGTGATACACCGGATCACTTATTTAGCTGTAAACAGGATCTAAATAGAGACGGGGGGCAGATTAGTCCTTACAGACTTAGCACAACTGAGCAGAAAGCAGTTGAGATAAAAAGCGGTCGAGGAAAGCAACAATCTGGTTTTAATGGATGGCTGTTTTCAAACTGGAAACATGCTGGAATAACAATAACGATATTACATGATCTGCCTGTCACACACAGAGTCAGGTATGGGGGGGGGGGGGGTAAAGGCCTAAAGATGGAGCAGTGTGCGGGAGCGATCATCTTAAAGAACTGCCGATTCGCGCAGGAATATATGAAAGCATCCTTCGGTTCCGGCTGTGTTGCTTCTTACCGGACAGCGAGAGCAGCAGCAGCAGCAGCGCGGCGCTCAGCAGCTGAACGCCGCGGCTCCTCTCCAGCGCGGGGGAAGACATTTTCTCGCCTTCTTATTAAAAAAAAATTCCAAAAATTATGACTAAATACAATAAAACAACAACAAAAATGTTCAGCCCGAGAAGAAAAAAGAAAAAAAAAAAGACAGAAATAATACAATTTAAAAAAAAATAAAAAAGAGTGGCAAGTCTGCTCGCGGTGCGTGCGATTAAAAAAAATAAAGCTAAAAAACTGTATTTTTTGTGTTGGAGAGGCAGGACGCGGCTGGCAGTGGCTGTAGCCTTATGACGGTTGATCTCGTGGTTGTCGGGTTGTTGTGCGGTGGAGGGGGGCGGGCAGGAAGCACGCTAAAAGAAAATGGAGACGGTCTCCCTCAACAGATGGGCGAGATGTACTATAATTAATATAACTACGCTAAAGAGCAACATCTAATCTATAAGCAGGAGTGGAAAAAAGCAAAAAAACTAAAGAAACCAAACAGATGAACACATGGACGAGGACTTGGATAAATTAGTGGAAAAACATAACAAATGTGCTGCAGTTTTCTTCTGTACAGCTACAAAGCTCACCGGGCTCTGGTGAACAATATGTCTTTTTGACCTCAGGCCTAGTTTTGTCACGGTTGAAGTGCATGCAACAGGTCTCAGACCCAAACGCACACACGAGAGGCAGCAAGAAGACCTTTTCTCATTTATTGGCGCTGACATGCCGGCGCCAGCAGGCACAAACAGGTAACCGAGACAAGAAGTGCACAGCCACATAACGCAGGGGACAGAGGAAGTGAATTGGCATATGTAGTGTGGGGAGTTTAAGGAATGAGGTGCAGGTGAGGGGATGATGAGCGGGGAAGCTCAGGTGACTGCAGGGCTGATGGGAAATGGGAACAGGTGGTAAGAAAAGGAGGGAAAGTCCAAGCACATCTGGTAGACAGACAGAGGAAGGTAAGAACACGGCCTGGGAGAAATGAGCAGTGGCCGGAGACGGGCGGCCGAGGAGCAGATCGCGACAAGTTCAACGTTTCTGCACTGCAGTTTCTTGTTACTTCTCAACCGACACACAGTGTATACACCGATCAAGGTCACCAAATCTCAAACTGAGCACCTGTGAGAGATTGGAGAGATGTTAGCCTGCGGCCCTTGTTCTGAACAGGAGCAGAGGGAGAGATCACACACGTCCTTACATTAGCTGCCTGTCACTTTCTGTACTGATTTTAAATTTTTGTTTTTAAAAGCACTTCATGGTCTTGCACAGGCATATACTGTATGTCTCACGTGCTCACAGCGTATGAACCTGTACGGCCCCTCAGGTCCTCTGCCACGAGTCTGCTAGTTGTTCCGAAGTGCAGGACTGAAACCTTTGGTGAGGCAGCTTTTAGCTTTTATGCTCCGAGCTGCTGGAACGGTCTGCCAGAGGATCTCAGGGCAGCTGGAAGTGTGGAAACCTTTAAACGTAATCTTAAAACTTACTCCTTCAGCCTGGCTTTTGATTAAGAATGATTTAGAGGCAGTACTTTTATTTTACTCAGCTACTGCACTGTATTTGTGGTCAAATCTTTCTCCATTTTATTTTCTGTTATTGATTTATCATTTATATTTTATTTCATGTCCTTTTCATCCATTTTATCTGGTTTGAGTCTAGCTTTTATTTAACTCTTTGTTTTCCTACTGTTAGTTAATATTATCGCTTACAATTACATTTCAATTTAATTTCTGTTTGTAGTTTACACATGTTCTGTGTTCTCTGATCTGTGAAGCACTTTGCACTGCGTGAAGAGGTGCTATACAAATAAAGTTTGATTTGATTAGACATTACTGTCCTCCACCATCATCATATCTTTTGGACAAATGGTCTTCCATCATCCACTGCAGAGACTTGAAGAGTCAGTATCAGAGTGTCATGGGTGTGGGAAGTACCCGAGGCAGGAAAAGGACCACGAGCAGACAGCGCAGGCAGAGCTTGCAGGCTCATTTACTGCTAATAAATGGTAAGTAAAACTATAACATAAATGCAGGATAGACTACCAAACTAAAACAGGAAATGAACCTAAAGCATTGAACGGGATGTTACAGGTGGCCCTTTATGATGGCCTTTCCTTTTATGTGTCACTTGTGTGTGTGCACTGTACATGCAAATCAAGATGACAGCCAATGTTGTTTCAAGGTGGGAACAGCAGCTATTTTATGTTGGACTTTTATTAAGTAACAAAACCAAAGGTCACCATCTGTATGTTACTATATGTGCACATAAGCATGAGAAAAATAGGTCTGTTTAGGGTCTTAAGGATTAGGAGGCTCTACTGAGAGGAAGCAGGCTGCCGTGCAGACAAACAAAAAATTAAGCGGAGATCCAACCTCCCTCTTCTTCCATCCACCCTTCCTGGGTGGGAGGCAGGACGAGAGGATACTGGGAAATAAAAGGGGCATACACAAACACAGGCATCACCTTTCCAACTGCCTTTTCGCTTGTTACTCAGAGGAGGCAAAGAGATGGGGATAGCAAACGGGAGTGATGCACGATGGCGATGGAGGTGAAGAGAGAGAGGCTAGAGGGAGACAGGGTATCAGTTGGAGGCAGAGGAGAAGAGTCAGAATCTCCTCTGGGCAGGCCAGTTTTGAGGAAAGAGGGGATCATCAGATATAATAAGGACAGTGGGAGGTAGGAGGTGTTATGCTAAGACAGGAGGAGGGGGGGGAAATACAAGGCAAGAGGGACTTAGAAGAGTGGTTTGAAAACATTAAGTCATTAAGAGACGAAGGGAGGAAGAGGGTGGGCTGGTTGCCAGTTTGTGGTTAGCATAACAACACTGCAGACTCCCAGATTCCGTGTCAAAGCAGTGGAGGCTTTCCATATGAAGTAGCCAGAAACATAGTCCACTTATTTTATCTCCTAGGCCTATAGGCTAGATCACACAGTATAGCATTCAGTACATTCATGTGCATAAAGGGTGGACAAACAATAGAAATACGCCTACAGTAACCTAAGCGTTGTTAGTTATTGTTTAAGACAGAGTTAATTATATTTTTTTATTTGACAACCTCATTGCCTTTAGTGATGCCTTCCAAACCACTGTTTACAGTAGTTCATATACGGAGTACAATTTTAAATCTAAATTGCATTGGTCCTTACAAGGCAACTCCAGATAACAGAATATCTTATAGTAAATTCACTCTGGTATTTGATACTTAAATGAGTAGTATGGTGACCTACAGACCATCTCGTATTACCTCGATGACGCGGTTGTTACCAGTAGTCATGGAATTATGGGATTGTGCTGCTGGGGACTACAACGACGCATCAAGCTGAGGAATAAGCTCGAACTGTTGGTTCTGACAGCTTGTTTATTGGTATCACCAGCTGCCTGTGTGCCTGAGTGTCTATGTGTGTGTGTGCACATGTTCAGTTTTTATCACCTGCTGTTGTCCTGAGAGGACAACAGGGGCATTAAAGGGCTTAGATATTATATGCAGGTATGTTCTGAAGGAAAATCATTACAATTGTGGACTGTTGTGTTATTAATTAGGAAAAGAATAGTTTTCTTTAGCTGAGTACACATTACTGTTATTTAGCTTAGTGTGTATACTGTGTTCTCAGGTTGGTGAGTCCGTCCCTAGGTTTCACAACTTTTAAGTCAGTCACCAATACAATAAACATCCCCAATTGGACCAATCCTTGTTGAATGAATGCAATAACAGATATTAATACACCATTCTGTTGCTGTCTGGCACAGTGGAGAGATCCCTCATTGACCTCAGTGTTAAAAATGATTTTGCATGATATCTAGCACGGTGTGCAACTTTTATCTATATATCACGAGTTCACATTTGTGTTTTGATGGTGTTGAGTTTTCATTTTGGACACTTTATGAGATTCCATGTAGCACCAGCCTCAGGCCAAAGTCTCCATCTCCACACATTCTTTGGTCGTGTACTTTTGCATGATGGGTTGTAACAATCTGTTGTAGCTTCTAGCGGCTGCTTAGACAATATATTTAGTTAGTCTTTTTTTTAAGCACCATTTCAGCTGTTCAGGATGAGTTTGGTAAAATAGCAACAGTAAAAATTGCATGCAACAATTACCTTATCGTGTTTAATGAAATCTACCTAGGGCAATTTTAAAGGCAGCAGTTAATGGTGTTGTGTTGAAAGTCTCAGGAGTGGGTCACTCTCCTTGGTGCTTAACTTCACCACTCCGTACAGAGGGTGTTGTCACTCTACAGCACCAACCAAGCTACTCAATACTGATCCATGTGAAAGTTACTACACAGTAGTCATTATTGACAGCGTACACATATGTGTTTACAGAACTGCACAATGTAACCAGTAGAGATTTCTTTTAACTTAAACAACACAACCAACACTTAAAGTAAAGCAAATCAATAGGATAACACAAGCACCGTTCTGTTTCTCTTTGTCTCTCTCCCCTGTCTTTCTGCAGAGAGAAGAAATGTTGCAATAAAGAGTGCTTCTTTGTTGCTAGGCAGCAGGCATATTGTACAAGAGTGCGTCACTGCTGTACTGACTGTTCCTAATTTTATACAGATATACAGTCTGTGAGGACAGACTGGGTCTAGTTTGGGGAGGATGAGCAGCCTCAGCTTGGCCTTCATCCCCATTGAAGGACCAAACTTGGACAGCGCTCTTCAACCAATCCAGCACCTGGTTTAGGATGCAGTAAGTATATGAGGTGAGCCACTGCATAGTCTTTGAACTCAAAGCCCTCCTGTCATCGTCGGTCACTAGCTTACAACAGGAAAGGAAGAATGTTTTTGTACCAATTTTTACAGTGTTACATTTAAACACAAGTCTCTGTTGTTGTCAATCACTGCCACCACTTTTGCTCTTTACAAATTCCATTCATACATACTGTGATCAATCCATCAGTGTTAACAAGCTATGACTTGTCATAGTGTTTTGTAATATTGTTTGTCACAATGCTACAAACAAGGACAAAATAAATATTCAATTGAAATACAGATTTACCATAGAAGTAAGTGGTGCTGTCCACAGTCGAGGGCTCTCATCTGCTGAAGGGCTTCCTGAATCAGGGCAGGCAAAGAGTGAAACTGGTCACTCAGAGATATTGGGATTTCATTAGTGACACGGACAGAGCATTCTTCGCCGCAGCCTCAGGAATTGAGAGAGAGGTTGAGGAAGAAGACAGAAGAGCAATGCTGAAAAGTGAGAAAGCCGAGGGAAGTTAGTAGTCTATTACAGAAAATAAGGTAAGAACAGCATTTTAGATTAGCTCTCCATGTGAATGGATCTCACAAGGAGACTAAAACACACTTTCTCTTCAGTATGTAAATAAGACATGATTCTTTCAATTTTTCTGATATATAGATGAGTATAGTATAGTATAGGTGAGCCTTGGATTTGGTCCCCGGTCGCCATATTGAAGGCTGACCACTGCTCCAGGCTGTCCTCAGGAGGAAGGACGGCTGCGATGGGTTAAAGGCAGAGGACAAATTTCATCATGGGGACGCAAATTGCATCCGTGTGCTTCTGTGCATGGCCTACACATGTGTTTATGTCTTACTGCGTGACAATAAAAGACCTCAGGGTCCACGTTTGTTTGTTTTGTTTGTTGCATCCACACATGCAGAAAACATACAACTGCTTCCACAGCACAACTCTACATGTGCTTCTCTCTGGATCCAGAAGATGGTGCTGTGACTCCATCATGCACACAGCAAGGCTTTGTAATAAAACCTAAAAACTTCTAAATCATTTAAACATGATTCATTTGACTTCTTTCTGAACAAACTTAACTTACAAGTTCCCTTGAGCTTATTAAGTTTTATTATCAGCTTTCAAGCCAAAGATAAAATGCTGTTTAAAAGAGCAGTAAATAAATACAAAGCTTTATAAAGTGAGTTGGTTAATGGTGGAATTAAATTTGGTGAAGTCTTCCTAATGAGCGTTTTCAGTGCAGTTCCCTTTCCACCGGCATTTCACTTCAAATTTGTCCCATTAGAGTTGGCTTAAAGATATATTAATGACAATGCAGACCTACAGCATGTCATAGTTTTAATATTCACACATCTGTAAATGCTATTTTTCAGTGGGGAGGGAGAAAATGAGAACATAACAAACGTGCTTAATTTCCAGTAATTTAAGAACATTTTTATCTTTGTAAAGCGCTGAACAAAGCAAGGACAGACGGACATTTCCCACTGCTGGTTCATTATTGATGCGATTATCTTTTCACATTCTTCATCAGGAAGTCCTCTGAATTTAGACAGAAAGAAGGAAGCACAGGAGCGACAGCAAAGCAGGAGGCATGATGGTGCATGGATGGTCCTCCAGGTAAGCTCACAAGTCCACTGACATGCCACTGGGATTACAAGCTCCACTTGAGTTTGATAGAATGTTTGACTGGCAGCTCTGTTGTCCTGCCGCTCTTCCTCATCTTGTCTTCCGCACACGTCCGTCTTGTCCCTCGCTTCCGACACCCCAGACTCTTTGATCAGTCTGCATGTTTGTGCTGCACTGCAGAGAACGACTGAAGACTACAGCAAGAGGAGGAAGAGGAAGAGGAAGAGGAGGAAGGAGGGGGGGTGGAGAGAAAAAATTCCATCTCTTTGTTTTTCTCTCTGTGGCATCTTGCCTTGTGGGAGTGGAGTTCTTTGTGGGGAATTTGAGAGCCTAACACTGATGTGTGTGAATGAATTTGCGTGAGTGTGCGTGTGCAGCAACCCGGGAGACCATGTCAGTCTCTCTCTTGTTGACTTCTAAAAGTCCTCCAGTGGCCTGAGACATGACGCTACACCACGTCCTCAAATAACCAAAAGGATGAAGAGAAGAAAAGCAATAGCCAAAGAGAAATAGAGGGGAAGGAAGTGAAAGAAAGACAAGATAGTTGGGAAGAAAAACAAGTTTCAAAAAGTAGAAGAGGAAAGAATTCATCAGCGCTAGGTAAAGGGAGCAAGTGAGATGCGGTGCAAGAGACAGAAGTAAAGACGAATGAGAACAGAGGTAGAGGACTGATAGAAGTATTATGTTCAATGGGATAACAAGGCGGCGTGTCATTCATCTGCCAAGGTGACAAGAAGTACAGCTGCCAGTCTCCTTCACAGAAGATGCCACTGCTGATTTATTGACGGTGTCTTCCAGAGTTCAAATTGTGGTTAAATGCTGAGCTTGAAGAGCCATTTCTTGCCTGCGTGAGAGGCTTTTTGGGATGAGGGAACACATCAATACAAGACAAGATTGACATTTATTAAAAACAAACACACAGCTGGATCCGTGTTTTATGTGCATTCTTTCTGTGTAGCTGGCTTGCATTGATGCAGCAACTTTTTAGGAACGACTACAACATCACACACACACACGGCAAACATTCACACACAAAGACATTTACTCAGTATTTTCAATAAAGCCATAGAGCGAGCTAAGAGACAGAAAGGGGGGGGGGATTTAGACTCTAATTTGAGTGCGAGACCATCCTGTGGTGGTCAATTACCATGTCATGATTTCCTATTGTACTTATTGCTGTAATGCTCATTTTTTGTTTTTTCCACCAAAATCAAAATCTGGCCAAGTAGTCTTACAAAAGCACATCGATTGACATCATTATTGCTGCTGGATAACTTGCTAACTTTCCCAGTTTTTTTCCCCACTTGAATGCCATTGCCAATTTGCTGTGTGGCACCCATTCATCACAGTCCTGACCATTCTCGTGCCCTCTTTGGACTTGTCATTTCAAGTGTCATATCCGTATAAAATCTCGATGTGATTTCATATGCATTTGGTCACATTAAGCGACAATAACATATCTTTGTTTACCGGATCACAAATCTGATTTCTCTAGATGCAAATCTGGGTAAGCCCTATTCCAGTCCAGCGGGTAGCTGTGATGCACCTGAAGCGGTTTGGTAGCTGTCAAAAGAAAACCAGAAGAATAACTTTTTAGCCGTCAAGCCATTTAGTTACAACAACAGTTCAGCTAGCTCGCAAATAATTACCCATCACATCTATTAAGCCAAGTTCAAATCATTCCCATTTGCGTATAATGTATGTTGTTTTGTTGTATGTTTAATGCCCGCCATGCCGCCTTTTGCTAACTTGTGTGTCATCAGTTTTATTTAGACCTGGGCCACTGTTACTGTCACACTACCTGCCATTTCTGTAGGCTATGTCTTTACACTAAGCCTATAATCCTGTCTATCCTGTTTAATTCATATTAGGTCTGTGTTGTGCGCCGTGCCATCACAAGGCTTAAACACATGTGACTTTCGCTCTGTGACAGATTTATAGAACTAAACCCTGTTAAACAAGTGGGATTTCTTGTGGCAATGCGGTAATTTGAAAGGAAAGCCTGACTTTCTACATAACATCTCCTGCTGTAATCATGCAAGTCAGTTTACGTATTATCATCTACTTTCAGGTTTGCCTCAACACACTGTCGGCATGTCAAGTCAAAGTCATTCATAAAGCACGTTTAAACACACCTCCCGTTGACCACAGTGCTGTACAGACCCGTGTAAATGTTAAATGATGTTGCCCTGTCAGCATTTTCAGCCTTTTTGCTCCAGCAAGGCTCAAGTGGTCTGCATTACCTTACTTAAGTCATAGGCAAACCCCATGACTTAAGTAAGGTACAGACACACAGTTAAAACAGTTTATGGTAATGGAAAAAAAACAAGACAGCAAAGGTGGCTGTAAAATGTTTGGTCAAGTTAAAATGTTTGTTACCTGTGGGGCGTGTCTCTGCCTCTGACCGGGGCCTGAACTGCCAAACCTGGCGAAAAGGTTCCACTGGTATAAATAGAAGGGGTTCCCGGGGGAAGAGACCAAGTGTGAGGTAGTGGCAGGGGTGTTTTGTTTCTGTTTGGGGAAATGGCTGTTGAAAAGCACCCTTTTTAAGGAAAAATAGTTTAAAATAAACGTAAAGGTATTTTTAGGTAATCCTATAGTAAACTGGAATGTGTCTACCTTTGTAGGTGTTGTGTAACAGATAATTGATTGTCTCTGGGAGCTCCAGGGGAGTCTGTTACGGGGAATGGAGGAGAGAGGTCGCAGTGCCAGCTTTGGGACCAGATAGTGGCAGAGTCAAAAAGGGCAAGGGTCTTTGGTTTGCTATGTCATTCATTTTTTGAGCCACTGTAAATATCTGCCGGGATGTCCATTTTGGACTAAATAAATTCACGTGGACGGTTAATTTTGCCTGAGAGCCCTTCTTTCATATACCTTCACAAACACATTTGTGAGAATGAAGTTACAGGAAAATATGCAAGGAAAGCACTACTGATTACACAGAAGCTATAGGCACACCAGATCCCGCGCAGGTGTGGAAACAAAGCTGAGGGATGATAATAGCTACCCCCAACACAACACTTCATCCTTACACCCAACCATGTCTGAGGCCGAACATGACAGAGCAAGTAAAATCTTATGTTAAACCACAGTAGCTGCTTTCATTCTCCCAATCTCAGCATTTCTGATTTCATTGCCATATCTTTCCACCTTATGCGTATTTCCTAATTCCATAAATCCTCTTATTGCGGTATTTCTTTCTTTAGTTATCATTTTTGGTTCCCTTCTCTTCTCTTCTCTTCTCTTCTTTGTAATGCTGGGTAGAGCAGCGGATAGAGTCTGTAATCAAATATGCAGCTCACCCCGTTTGTGCTCCATTCTTTCAAATCTGGCCCCAAAGTACAGGAATCTAATTACTTCTCTCTCATGCAGAGAGGGTAAAACCAGGACTCCTCCGCTTTGTCAGTTTAGCAGACGAACTGTACAATCTCACATTTTTCACTACACTTTTTTAACAGTGAAAAGGGAGGGCTAATCTTATTAGTGGCGGGATTCAAGTGAGCCTAATTTGTTGTATTGTAAAACATCTAGGTAATCTAATGGCTCTTTAAAGGATACAAGCCAGATAACACAATGAGGATTCCAGCATTCAGATGGCGTGGACTTCCCAAAAAGAAGCAAATGAAAGAGAGAGCAAAACTGTGGAGCGGTTATCTCGTACAAAGGCGGCATACAAAGAGATGATGCTGCGTGCACATGCTGTATGCATACAGAAAAAATGAACTCATACACATGCAGTCCCATACAAACAGACACACAAAAAGCCCAGAGCCCCTTGCGGAGAGATTTGCAAAAGAACCAAACTCCCTCTTCGAAAAACTCCGCATCTATCAAAGAGGGCCTCAGCAGGAGTTGGCATCGCTCGTCTCTTCATCTCTTTCTTTGCCTGCATTGTCCTTCTTTATTCTTCTCCCGGGGAGTTTTTTTTTTTTTCCAACAAAATTCAAAGTGAAAGGATTTTAGAGGCTAACATTCACTGCTTTGTTTGGAGATTAGTCAAGGAGAAAAAGATGATGAGTGTGTGTGGGAACAAGTATGCTTATACTGTGGCCCTTTGTTGACAGCTGATGCAGAGTTAACGTGATAATGACAAGCAGAGATGATCATTCATACTGTTATTGACTGTTCGAATCCGGCTTTCCTTAAAGGACCACTCCACCAAACATGTATAATCTGCCCTGAAATAGGCCAAATTTGTTACAATGCAGATTTTGCAATCAGCTATTTCTTGCCAAGGTTCTTTTCCTGTTTCCTCCCTTAACATGAAAGTAGAAGTATAGAAGGCTTAATCATCTGGATAATGATGACTTTTGGTTTACTTTGGCTGGATAATTACAATGTAAAGTCAAGTCTGATGAATATTTAAATGTGTGTGTACTTGCACGCAAACACGTTTTAGATGAACAAACGTGCAGGCAGATGTGCACACAGTGATGAAAGCACATTCACATATCAGAACGACAGGTCAAGATGCTGAGAGGTGTGGTCCACTCTGAGAGGTAACCACACAAATGCTCAGAACACGCACACGCACACGCACACGCACACGCACACACACACACACACACACACACACACGCACACACCTACACACACACACACACACACACACACACACACACACAGACACACACACCACATGCCAGCATGAGTCAGGGAGTAATTAAAAAAGTGCTCTGTTCTTGGAGTCACAAGGTTGCACTTGCCTGTAACCCTGAGAAAAGCATAATGAGAAGCGAAGACAGTCGAAGAGCAGCAGGCTAACCTTCACTTGTCTTCTGCATTTTAACATTCTGTAAAACACCTCATCACCCTTCATCATCATACTTACAAATTTGACCAAAGAAATGCCTCTCACCGGTGCTCACTGCTCCACATTCATCTTTCTACTTTTTCTCTCACCGAGCGAAGCGGCTGAAAGCTCGCTCTTGTCATTCTTAATTAGCATTTCCCTCCAGTGGCCAAAGGTTATATTTCGACAACAATAAGCATAAAACATCATGTCAGTGGTGACATGATAATGATAAGGGTAATGGCATCAATGATGCCATAGGAGCAGACTCCAAAACTAATTCCAAGTATTTGTTTGCATGGAAACCCCCAACACAGATCACACTCCTCTCTTCCTCTGGAGCCCAGATCAAAAATCAGTTAAGCTTTTGCTTTAAACAGAGCAGGCTGCGTTCTCCACCCCTCCTGTTAATGCTACTGCTGTGTTTAACCCACAGTGAAATGTTGATCTCCTGCATTTATCTTATTACAGTTGTACCTGATGTTTATTATACTTTATATTTTAGTTTTTTTCTTTTTTTAATGTCTATTTTGAGTGGCTTTGATATAATGTAGTCTGTCCCAGATACGCTCATGTTATCTGTCTGTCTTTTGCTACTAGATGTACCCTCCCTTTCAGATTTGTGAACAAAACCAAAGGTACAGTGCTATGTTCATTTGTAACTTTTGCTGCCGCTAATAGGTCTTGTTCACAGCAGACATTTTTACTTTCCATTGTAAAATACCAGGACCCTAAAAATGAAGCAGCTCAGTGGAATTCAGCCAGCATTCATTTTACTATTTACACTGTGCTTCTCCTAATGTGACAAGTCAAAAGAATATTTTGTTATATGTTGATCTTGATGTTTTGTTGCAAAGCAACCCTGTATATTAAATGAAAAAACGTCCATAGCATTGCTGCAGCATCTGTTACTGCTACTGTCGCTTCTCTGCTATCTTAAAGTTGGCCCTCTCATTTTCTCCAGCTTTCTATTTTGTATGTCTTTTTGTTTTCTCACCAAGATAACAAGACCAGTGCTTATGACTGGATCTTTGGCTGGAGATCTGATAAACAGAGATCCTCCAGTGTGTTTGTATTCTCGCCTTTCTATAACAACACTGATAACATGGTCCAGGATGGATGGCAAGTGTGAGGGGACACTCTGCGACTCTCTTGGGAACAGAAACTGGGCAAGTGCGCTCCACTTAGTGTGCTGCCAGAACAACTCTGACAGCATGTTAATGCTAGTGAGGCGACGGGTGCCAATACTCTACCCCGTATTAAGGTTTTGCACTAGAGCAGATGCCATATGTTCTTTTCTGCCACAGCCACATGTCCCTTTCCCTTTCAGCTTCGCCTTAAAAGGACCCAGTGTAAATGAGGGGAAAATCAACAGATTTTTCCTCAGCTTTTTGTTGCTAATGTGTTTCTGTGTTCGAAAGCCAGCACAGTTGGAGCAAGAACAGTCTTGATGCAAATAAATAAATAATAAAAAAAACATCACCGTTCTCTTTTTTTTTTTCCTTCACAGTGAAAGCACCCTGTTTTTACATTTATACTAGCTTCCTAGCTTCGCATTTGTCTCAAGGAATGGATTTCCAAACGGCACATATCACTCATCCTGAAGGGATGAAACTTTTTCTGTTGGAATGTTTGTGTGCTGGATCAACGGCAAGTGTGTAACACTGTGTGTGTTTGTGTGCGTTAAATAGAAAGAGACGATATGAGATGGAGAGAGGAAAATCAAGCACAAAATAAGTAAAAAATAGTTTGCTGTGAAACAAACAAAAAAAAAACAACGCACAGATCAAGTCAGTGTCTGTCCTCCTCATTCACGTGTCTTCCCTTGCTTCCGCCTGTCTTTCTTCCGATGGAAGTGCGATTGTGTGCGAAAGTGCGACAGAGAAAGTGAATTTAGTTTTTCAACAGAAAAGCAACAGACTCCTGCAGTTGGTTTTCCCTTTCTTTTTCCTTTCCTTTTTAAACAACGGGCAAACTTTATCACACATCATCCACTTACATCAACCTATCACTGACAGTCAGTGCGTGCGTGTCTATTTCCATGTTTCACAGTCACACAGTTGGTTATCATCATTTTCAGAGCAGGGAGAGAGAATGCACACACAAACTAGAACATCCACCGAATTACCAGATAGGACACTTATCATACTGCTAGTCCCTGTTGTGTCCACATACAGAATCGCATCTCCTACCCAAACCTTAGGGGAAATATCCCAAACCATAATACCCGTTATGCAGAAGTGGATTCAAAGTGGATTCATATTCAGAGGTATTTTCGTGATCCCACAGATGTGGTCTGTCTGTGGTGAACGATAAATAGTTTGCACCGAGTGAAAACAACAATCCTACATTTCCACTGACTCCACACGGCTCTTCTTCCCTGCTATCCTATCTGTGGCAGGCCGCAGTGAGCAGCAGAGACCAGCGAACAGCGGAGCCTGTGGAAATGTTGGAAATATTGTTTATATATAGTCTGGGGTCTAAGGATGGAGAGTGTTGCATGCTGTACATACTCTAAAGCCCCTTGAGGCAATTATGTGATTTGTGATAATAGGCTATGCTTTATAAATACAACTGACTTGACTTGACTCACTTGCAGCTATGGGAGTGGAATCACCCACACAACACCACGCTCTCCTACAAGGCTGGTGGGGATAACAGCCCTCCCTGCTGCTAGGCCTCTTCTCTTCTGGCGTTGGCTCGGCACACTTTTCTCTTCTACTCGAGGATCGTCTCGGCGTGGCACCTCTCAGCGCTCACCGTGCACCGTTTTCACAGAAGGCAATTTGACATGTAACCGTAGAAGCACAGATGTCGATAATAAAACTAATGATGACTGAATTCCATTTAGCAGCATCACTTTCAAGGTCCTGGTGTTGTGCATGCTGGCCCGCTGTCACACTGTCACAACTTACTCGGACACGAGTCAAAATGCTAGCTGCGTAAAAGGCCCGTTTTGACCAGTGATGCCCCAGTCAGACTCCACACTCACGTGGGCGAGTGTTGACCCACCAATCCTGTCTTCTACCAAAGGTAAAGACTTGTCGCAACACATTCCTCTTACACTGATTACCGTCTCATGACATGGCATCCCACTCTCTATTGCCCTCTGTCACACCATTTCTATCCCTCTTTTTTTCTCAGTGCTCATGCTTCGTTTCTTCACATCGCTATCGTGTGCTCTCTCTCTAGTACGCTATCCGGTGTGAACAAAACACTTCACTGTTGTTGTTTGTTGCCAAGTCTGTCAAATTGAATTGGAATCATCATTTATTGGGTAGGTTTCTTGTTGTTGTTTTTTTTTTTTTGTTTTCTTTCTTCCCTTGCTCCCTCTCTCTGTCATTATCCCCATCTGAACCAAACCGACTTGTTTTGAGTTCCATTTGTATGACAAGATATTTCCCGGCACCTCATAATGAAGCGAGGGTGACGAGAGAGATGAGTTTGTTTACTCAATTTACCATCTTATCCATCAGACTCAGTTTGGATTAGTCTTTATTTTTTGGGATTGGATTTACTATTCCTATCAAGCTCTGCCTCTGCTCTTTCTGTCTTGTCCGTCTCTCCCTCTCTCCCTCACTCAGCCTCTTTCTTGCTCTGTTTTCTGTTTGCATTAGAAAGAATATTCGCAAACAACTCTGCCAAAACATGGACGTGCGTGCTACCTGCACGTTACATCCCCTATCCCCTTCCCTGTGTGTTCGTGTCACCGTACAGTACGCGTGTGTCAGTGAGTGAGAGAGGGATCTTGTTATTGCTGTATAAGACCAGAGCTGCAGTGTTTTCCCACTTCAGGACTATCCTCTGGTTTATGAAGTTATGCTCAGGGTTGTATTCATCTTTGTTTCTGACTGATATCAGTCAGTTGTGTAACGGCACATTCAGCCTTACCTCACCAACTTGTATCACATGACCAAGTCATTTATTAGGTATTTGGCTGTAAATGCATTGAATGACATGGACAAAGTTTCAAATATATGATCTGAATGCACTACGTGTAGATTCAAGTAATTCCATAATTTAAAAAAAAGTATGGATTCAAACTGAGAATAGTTTACAGCAACATGTTTATTTTGAATCAGTGTTGGCCACACTTTGTGTAATTCAAGACATTAGTTTTGATTATTAAGGTACTGACAGTACTATATTAAAAAACAGTCAAAGTTTTTCACTCTGAACAGGCCTTCAAAAGCACAGTCCACGATCCAGTTTCTTCTCTCACTCGCATTTCAGTGTCTCACCCTTCATCTGTATCATTACATTAACTCTGCCTCCTACATCATCCAGTCGGTATTACCATGTATATATTTATGAATGTTTATTTTTGTTGTCTCCCTCTTTGCCTGGGCAAGCCCAGCCTGTAAACCATATCAAGCATTCTGTCTGATGAAAACCCATGAATTATGAATAGAAGAACAAACAAATGCATGTGTAACTGTGCGTGTGTGTGTGTGTGTGTGTGTGTGAGAGAGGGCGAGAGAGAAGGAGAGGGGAAAGTAGACAATGGAAAAGATAGTGGGATTGAGATTAATGAGTTATGATAATGAGAACAAACATTTGTTTGATAGTGGAAGAGGAAACCCTGCAGATATTTTCAGTGGAGTGCATGAGACAGAGAGAGAGAAACGGAGAGAAAAATGTTTTGCGTAATTTCTTTGCTCTGAGCAATTTGTATGATCCTAGTGTGGCGCATGTGTGTGTGTTTATGTCTGTCTTAAAAATACATGTGCTGTAAGCCTGTATGTGATATATGTACAGTCACCGATTCTTAATATTTTACTTTTCACATTATGATTATTTACCAAATCATCAGATCATGAGATGTGTGTGTGTGTGTGCTATAACATTGCTTTCTGGCAGACGGGTATTTGATCAGAATCAAGGGTACAAGGATAGAATGTGTACTATGCTGTACAGAATGTAAAGGATCCTTTTGGCAAATTTGTGATTTGTGATAATAAATAAAATGGACTTGACTTGATCACTGCTGTTTTATTTAGTAACAGATGTGATGTGTAGCAAACCTAGCTTGCATCATAAGAGGCAGCAATAGACTCTGAAACTCATGATATAAGTTTCTTTAACATCAAGCCCCTCTCACACATCCACATAGCTTTGTAAGTGAAAAGTTAAACATGTCAGTGTACATTTAACATGTCGGCATCATGTTTGAAAAGGTCTGCTCTGGCAATCAGCCTACTCAGAACCAAGCAACATTTCCCTAAATGATATAGCATATACTGTATAACAGTCTTGCTGATGTTCAGTGTTCCACTGTAATGCATTACATCAGACAAACCTTATCCACACGGAAACAAAAAACCCAATAGGTAATTTTTGTTAGTTTTGAAAGATCGCTACCTGACGACAGCTCTCTGTATTTTTTCTGGGAATGTGTGGGTCTGGAAACCTGGGGGTGTTTTTATGTTTATATTGTAGCTGTGTGCTAAAATGATCATATAGGGTTATTGCCCAGCCATGGAGATGTGCTTTGTTGTATCTCTCATGTCACACGTTATCATTTAGGACTTTCGTTTTCCTGATAGTGCAAAAATAAATGTAAAAAAAGCCATCAAAAATGGGACACGTCCCCTTAAATTGTCCACCTCCGGTGCATCAAAATGCTTTACACACAAAATAATCAGCATGTGAGCAAAATGTATACCAACAAGGACATGCACAGTGTGTTTTTGAGAGTTGCTCTTCTTTTCACACAGTTAATAGCCCTACTGAGCTTTGGCTCATTGTGGCTATGCTCCCTCTGTTCTTCATCCCCCCAAAGGTAGTCAGATTCCTTTGCCACACAAGTAGGACTATCACTGTTCTGTAGTTCAGATGACCCTTTAAATACTCTGCCGATAAACTGACAGCGGTTAGAGAAGTTGCATCGTGTGCATGCAAGTGTGTTTGTGTATCTGTGTCCCCTTTCAAAACCGGGCCCATCATAGAGCTGTCTGCCAAGGCTTACTTCCTCCCACACACCTGGATGGCCACCTGGTCCATCCACCAGGAGAATTACAGAGCATGACACACACACACACACACACACACACACACACACACACACACACACACACACACACACACACTCACCCAAAACTCTCCATGACAGTTTGATGTGTGTGCAACATCATGAGCTGTGCTGTTCACTTAGAAGAGAAACAGGCTCACCTTCTGTTCAGCCTCCAGGTGAAGTATTGATCCCTCACCCTCCCACCCCTCTTCCTCTCGCTCTGCTTCTCTTTCCTCATCTCTCTTTCGAGCCTGGCCTCTAAAAATCGTGTAATATAATATTTCATGCACAGAAGTGTTGACCACTACAAAAACAAAAATGTGAATATGGCAAAACTAGTGACAGACAGGAGTTTCATTCTACTATCTCTGGTCCCTAAAAAGACTACTGCTACTACTTTGACGGCAGTAGCTCTAAACATAATCAGCAGCAGTTATTGACAGCAGTGTTACCAGTACGGCCTAGTAAACTGATGAGGTACAGCTGCGTGGGTTCTCTGGTTTCTGTATCACATATGAAGTTATGGAGTTAACAGCTGTAACAACAACTCGGTGTTGAGGAGGCCTCCAAAGACTGCCGTCCTTCTCTTTGACAGTCACTCAGTCAACAGTATGAGTTGAACGAATTACTGTCCTTTTGTGTTTGCTTATCTAAAGTTAAGATGGGCTTTACGCTCAGATAAAAACTACAATGCGCCTTTCAGGTATTTGTGCAGATCAGAGGCAATGTCATGCAGCAGCACCACTCTGCTCAGCCATGCAAGGACTTAGACCAACTCTAAAGCCAAAAATAAGAAGTTGGTGTCCTGAAATGAACCCCGAGGGAGGGAATTGGCACCCAGCAAAGAGTTAAATGGGGAGTTTGAACGAAAGAAACTGGAGAGTGAAAATAAAACTCGTTAGCAAATGTTGGCGTAATAAAATGTCAAAAACTAGGAAGAGACCAAAGAATGCAAACAAGACACATTTAACTTCAAACACAGGTAGAAGGAGGAGATAAATCAAGACAAATATAAAGAAGTGTCCTTTCTTTAGGGAACTATTCTTGCTCAGAGGTAGATATGACTCTGCTTGAAGCTGCCTGGAAAGAGGACAGCGACACGATCGGTGCTGCATCTGAAAGCAACCTGATAGCAATCAAGGCCACCTGCAAGAACTGGTGGATCAGGCAAGTGGGGGAGGCTATAGCCATGAATCTGATGGAGATGAAAGGAAAAATGGCAGAAGAAGGTGAGCTAGCTGGGAGAAGTAGTCAGCAAGGTCACGAATAAAAAAAGGAAGGCTTGTGTGAATCTCCAGAGGAGGAGCTGAACCAGAGCAAGATGGAGTG
This sequence comes from Gadopsis marmoratus, assembly GCA_036023855.1. Taxonomy (NCBI): domain Eukaryota; kingdom Metazoa; phylum Chordata; class Actinopteri; order Centrarchiformes; family Percichthyidae; genus Gadopsis; species Gadopsis marmoratus. The sequence goes on from JAVQJF010020171.1 coordinate 46,461, forward strand.
GAAAATCAAACACGAAGCTCTGCAGGACAGGCAAGACAAGCAAGCTGGTAGGAAGGATGTGACTTGCAAAAGTGCAGGAAAACGCAAAAAGCAGTATAAGTGTAGCTGTTTCCTTGCAGGTACCGTCTTTATGTCTAGTTTTCTGTGGATGCTCCGGCCTCCTCCCACACTCAAGTTCAGCAGGATCATATGTGTGTTTTTGGTGAAAACGTGGTATTATGGAACATATTCAGGGTGCTGAAGCCTACTATTTTAAACTGATGTGATCAGGTGAAGTGGTGGTGTAAATCTTCAAGGTTAGGAGGACTTCAAATTCAGCTCAAGGCACCACATGGGCGTGAGCCAAAAAACACCAATGACACTTCCTGAAAAGTGGACATTGCTTACTTTTTAATCAACCTAGGAGCTTACTGGACACGTTGACATGTCTTGTCTGCGGATCAAGACGTATTGAGCATTACTGACTGAAGAGAGTTCAATTGATCTTTTGGTTGACTTATTTGAAACAGATGCACAAGAGTTCAATAAATACTTCTTAAGGTCAGTGAATTATGTTGTCTTTTAGCTGTGCACTAATTAGAACAAATGAGAGTCTTTATTTAATAGATTAACCATTGTGTCACCATGGAAACCTATTGGTCTACAGCCCTACAGCCTCACCAGGCAGCTCTGCTGACAGATAACAGCCATAACCGCACAGTGTTTTCTAACTGGATTGTGGGCCGTGCCGTGTTGCATATTGAACTATAATGCATGCTGCTTGCAGGGAGAGAGCAGAATTGGATTCCCAGATAGAGGGATGTCGATAAAGTTGGCAACCCTGGGCTTCCTGATCCTCCTGTTTTGCATTTACAACCTCAATCGCTGATTGAGACCATACCTGATCATGCTAAATGGAGTTAAGTATGAACACTTTGACGGGACTGTATTATTGTGTAGAAGTTGCTTCAATTGATTCCTTGAAATATTGATAGGCATTAAAAGCTCTGCTCATGTGGTGGGACCACTGAAGAAGGTGAGCTGAGGCCACAGCCTAACTCGTGCATACGACTAACTGTCTTATTTGCCTACACACACATGCATGTACACTTTATACAATCATGGCAAATGCACCACATAGTCTAGTGTCTATACAAAAAGCTGATGTTTTCTTTCACAGAGACTTCTCCCTTTAAATGTTGTGCTGTCTCATTGTGACACATTCATTCCTCTGTTTTCTCTGTTCGTTTCATTTATTACATGTATCAAGGTTAAACTAGTGGAGGTATGAAAGACTCAAACTTTTGTATACTCAGAACAGTACGACTACATTTCATCCACAAGCAGACAAAAAAACAGGAAAGAGAGCTTTGACTTTTGATTTGGCACAAGCAACAAAACAACATTCGGCTTTATCTAACCTTGCCATCTCCGGTGATCTGTGTTGAATAAAACTATGAATGGCTGTGTACCAAACAAGACTTTGGTGACTGCTCTGCAATGTGTTTCATACCAGCACACCATGTTCAGTGCCAGCCCGGGCCTCACAGTGATGGAGATTGTTTTTATGTGTACCACACCAATAACTGTTATCACCAATAATGACCCATGGGTCTGCATGAGTCCCATGAAATGAACTGCCGAGCACTGTGGCATCCAATTGCTCTTCTTCCTTGAAAGCCGGAGACCACTAATGGTGGAGGAGCCGGTGTTCGTAGCCCCTCCATAGTCCCATAGGTCTGAAACTCCATCACTCTGCCAGTAGGACAACACACGAGAAGAAGGTGTAATATCTAAACAAGATATTCTTTCTTGTGTCAGTTAACAGTGGGTTCTCTCTTAACAACCATTCAAGCCAGGAATTTCCATCCTATGTCTTGCGTGTGTGGCGACACCGTTGACCTCACCATGGGTCTTTCTAGATTAAGCCCACATGACATATTTGCAGTCTAGCCAAGGCTGGCAACAAGATAAAGTGGGTTGTGTGGGTCTTTTATTGCAGTTCTGATGCAATATTTCCAGTTGTTAAAGAACAAACTCAGCTGTGGTGGTATCCTCCTCTTGCACTCAGGCTCTCCTGTCTGTGCCTTTAAGTGCAGAGAAGGTGTCTCCCCTTTGCTCAGAAAGACTGGCTATATTTTGAATTGGGTCTTCCACAATTTGCACAAAACCAAGATCACTTTTATTTCACATGGGATCAAAACATGACAATCAACATCAATATCAAGCACTAAAGCAGAACTATAATCTGTCACACACAGGAGTTTTGGGTTTGAAACCGCAGCAGCATTTGATCTCCGAGTAAGCATCGGAGATGGGGAGAAGGCATCGTTAAACATTTGTGCCAGTTTTAACAGAATCACATAGCTGATCTCAGGCAATATGATGTTTTGAGTCGGTTTATCAAACCAGTAATGCCAGAATAGTGGAGCAAGCACGTTTTGAAAGGACTGAAGCAGAGACGTGTTGGGACTGGGGGAGATGGGGGGAAAAAAGAGTAAGCTAAAGTGCTTTAGACAGAGAGCAGTAAAGAAAGCTCAAAGAAAGATATCTTTTAAGGCAGGAAAAATATAGGAGTAAGAGTCAATTTCAAGCTGTCTGTTTTGTAGTGCCGCAAAGGCATAAAAGTGATGCAAGACCTTGTAACGTGGGCACACACACACACACACACACTTTTTTTTATTTATGTTCATATCTTCAGTAAAGCATCACGCTTAAACATCACGGGAGGAAATGTCTACATAGCCCAACAGCTTTGCATGGACCAGTGACACATGTGTCAATACAGCACACCACACTGGCACCACACCCGGAGTTCAACAATCAGTCCTTTTCCACACTCTATACATGCCGATAATAATTGACAACAAACAATGTGTTGCCTGGTGCTCAGGTCTGTCTGACAAAGAAACAAGACAAAAATACCTTCAAAAGTGCAGGGGGAGCTGTTCGCTCTCCGGAGCAATGCTCCCACAAAAGCCTTTCTGCCTGTCTCGGCTTCACTAATGACACCTCATGTCACACGGATTCATCAGGAAACATGCCTGCATCCAACTTGGCTTGAAAAGATTTTTCAAATGCACGTCCATTCACTTTGCCTGACCCCTAAAATACATGCATTTTCAGAGAGAAAACAAAGGGCTGCACTGAGAAGTAGTGAAAACTGCAGTCCAAATCACCAGCAACACTTTTTTTATTTTATCATCTTGAAATACATGAGTAAGTTTCCTGTATGTACACAAAAGAAGAGGTTGTGCAATTCGCACGGGGTGTATAGAATAAGTGATCCAAAGTTCTGAAGCGCAACAGCAAACTAAGGAGAAAAGTCACACTGTGGGTGTTGTCTGTTTATTAAAAGCTTCAATTAAGACATCTCTTTATTAGGTGAATAGCTCAAAACTGAGGAGAAGGAACCATGAAGGCAAATGTCACACACAGTCTAGTAAATCTACTCATGGTAGAGATGCGTGTAATAAACCCCACAAAGATATCCAAATACCATGCTCTAATTATGTTATCAACATATACCTCTAACATCAAAGTGAGCTTTTCATTAAAAAAAAAAAAGAAGCACAATCGTGCCCTTTTCCATGTCTCTTATTCAAGTGCAGTCTAATCACAGACCTGTTATGAATAAATTGGTCCTCTGAAGAGTTGGGGCAAGCCTGGAAAGTTGAGTTTGCTTGTGTTGTTCCTGAACATTTGCACATGAAACAACGTCTGCTTGTGGACCAAAGGCGTATAGCCTCACAATACCAGAGTGCTGGATAGAGCAAACAGCCATAAACTAGTAATATTTTGTGTCTGAATAGAATTCCTTCTTCACTGTTTCTGCACCCAAGAAAGAAAAAAGTGAATGTTATGTTAGTGTGGAGACACTGCACCACCTTTTAGGCTCTTTCTCTCATGCAAAGTTATAAATCTAGTCTCTTTATCTGCAGCATAATTTTTCAAAGTTATCTGAGTTTAAGTACATGCTAACTGCTTTTTCCAACCGTTCCTGCCTGTAACAACTTCACTTGCATCAGCTTGTCACAGGTTGGTTGTGAGCAGCTCAACCAAAGAGCAATTTTCCTTCTAAAATTGTTTCATTTGAATAATACTTGAAGGCCCGTAGAGACAAATTACCCTATAAAAAGCCCAAAAAATAAACATGATTCTGTGAAGCAGAAATATGTTGGTTTTTTTTTTCTTCCTCTTAAATTAATAATTTTACCACCCCTCAAATTTATCTCGCAACCTCTGGGAGTGTCGTAACACCCAGGTTGGGAACTGCTTTATAGAATTGCAAGCAAATGCAGGTGTCAAATACTAACAGATGAAAAGAGCCTGTTTATATTCCCACTTATTCCATTAATGTGAGAAAAAACAACAGGTTCCCTAATATTGACATGAGTGCTATTGGTCTTCAAGTAGTACTTTGACTTTGGCGTGGAAGTCTGCCCTGTTTCAAACTAATAGGTCATTGATTGATCTTGGATGCAACACACCGAAATGTCTAAACACAACAACCCCTGACTGATTTCTCTTCTCTGCAAGGTTGGAAGTTTGATACTTTGGCAGCTCTTCTCTAACCGCACACCGCCCTTGTGCATCCATATGTGGAGACTTATTTGTATTGTGTGTCAGTGTATGCATGTGGGTGTTTGCAGGAGGCCATAAGACAGTAGAGAAGCTGCCTGACAGACAGAGAGAGGCTGTGACAGTGACTGAGTGGAACACCTTTAAGCATTCAGCCTTCCATCTAATGTCAGTGGAGGCTGACAGGAGCTGTTCCACGTGTGACCTGTAGAGGTCCCCGTTGTACCATGGCAGTGGTCAGGTGTGTGAGGCAGTGGGTGGGTGCAGTGTTCAAGGTTGCTATGACAGTCACCCTGTGTGTCTGACTTCAAGCTAAAGGTCATATTTACAAATCTGGCATGCAAATGTGCGTAGGTGTGAATGAGCGTCTCCTATCACCAGACGATATTGACACTGGACAATTTTGCGAAACATTTTCAAACAGTCAATGCCAGCATTTAAAAGAAAAAGAAGCATTCCCACAATACATTTGCTGCAATTTAAACTGCGGTTTAAGACATGGTTGTGGTTAAAAAAGACAAAATAAATTCAATCAACCGGCTCACGTGGAGTGGAGTGGATTGGTGCGTGAATGCAGACTGCGACAAGCTTTGAGGTTGTCTAGGCTCTGACCCCATCAGTCCCCACTCCCTGCTGTGCTGGGCATGGCACTTCCTTGAGGGAAGGAAGTAGTGGCTCTTCCTGTTTTCTCTCTGCGTCTGTCTCTCTCTCTCTCTCTCTCAGAGGAATATGCACTGGTCCATTAGGCCAGAGCTGCATCTTCTTGTAAATATTATTCTCAGTGTGGTATGCAAAAACAAGTCCCAACTTTCTGCTTCTCTTGCTTTAACCTCTATGTATGTCTAACCTCTTTTAATCTATTTGTGATTGTGCATGTGTGTCTGTGTGTATGTATGTGTGTGTGTGTGTGTGTAGTACAACCTTATCCTCATTCATGTATGTCCAAGTATGTAACTCCTAATGTCCACCAGAATCATTTTGGTCAAACTATGGATTAATATGCTTATTGACTTGTAGAAATGCAATATTTATGCACAATATATGTAGGAATGCTTTTTTCTCTGTAGACATGGTGTTACTGGTTAGTGTTATAGCATATACTGTCTATAAACTTCAAAACCGCACTATGGTAGACAACAATGCATGTCACTTTATATACTGCCGAGTAGCGTCATCATCAATAACACATCATTATTTATTAGTTGATTTATATTTTGCACTAATAATCAGAATCTGCAAAGAAACTAATTTTGTCAGATATATGTGGAGGAAAAAGCACAAAATTGGCTCCAAAATGTAGAGTAGAGCCCACGTGTGTAAAGTAAAAAGTAGCGTAAAATGGAAATTCTCAAGTAAAGTACCTCAAAATTATACTTATGTACCCGAGCACATTCCCCTACTGCTGTAGCCTGCACCAATGTTCACGTGAAATGTCTTGATTTTCAACAAATGTCTGTGTCTTCGAAATAATTTAAAAGAAGCCAAAGCCACATCAGAATTCAACACACAGTGCTTTCAAAAAGCAATTCTGTCCCTCGATGCGTGTTCTGTCAGAGTTGTGCGTCTTAAACAAAGCAGCAGTGATTCTGTTTGTCTATTTAATGCTGATTGAATCTATCCACACACATATTTTGTTAGGTTAAAGGAGGGATTGTTGGTTTCACAGCTAAATTGGTAGCAAAACCATTATTTTAATGACGCACTCTAAACTTAATTTCAACTTATGCAGCAATTATCCACATTGATTTCTCCCCCTACAACAGCAAAGGGAAGGACAAGGAAAAACATTCAAAATCCGGGCTGATGCAAAAGATTGACAGTGGACCCCACAGCTGAAGTAGCTGGATGAGCGCTGTCACAAAGCCGCAATGCCTTTAGTGGACTTTAAGAGTAAATGTGTGTTTGTGTGTGGTTGGGTGTGTGTCTCAAGTGTTATTTACAGGATGGAGAAGGCTCCAGCATAGACAGAGCAGCAGATGCCTGGGCAGCCTGGCTTGGCCTCTCTGCTCGCCCACAAACAGGCACCATATTGACTGTCTAAATTCAGCACGACAATAGTCATAAAGATTGATTTATACAATGCCTGCTTCACAGAACAACACCCATTTTTACTTGCACAGACTGCCGTGTATGTGTGAGAAAGAGAGAGAGAGAGAGAGAGAGAGAGAGAATGCTGTTATTTTGCACTTTGAAAACGTGAACTTTAAATCACTTCTGCTAAGAACTGTATTTTTGTAACACATGGACCGAACATGAAAGGTCAGTTAGAGCTCAGAGAGAAATTAAGAGACACAGACACACACACACACACCCAGAAAGGGAGATAAATACACAGGAGAAGTGAGTTTGATGTGGGGATCATGGATGGATTGCATTCATTTCTTTTACTTCCATTTCCCTTATTCCCTCCACCACAGCTGGAGAAGCAAATGTCAGTGAGGTGTTAATTGCTGCCGCCTCGTTCCTCAAGCCCTGATGCACTAAAAGCAATGGAGCATGTCAATATGTGATGTGTGTGCATGTGTGTGTGTGTGTGTGTGTGTGTACTGTATGTTCTTGTCTGTGGGTGTGTAAGAGACAGAGATGAGTAACTGAGCCTTCTGTAAAGTATAGGCAAAATGATTCAGTTGCCTAATAACAGTTAATAAGGAGTGACGCTCTCGGTCAAAGCTTGTGAAAAACATACATCCTTCTCTTGTGTTCACCTCCTCACCTCCTCTCCCCTCCCTTGAACTCCTCCCTTTTTTTCCCCAGCCTCCTTTCCTTTCCCTTTCGTCTTCCTTTTTTTGCACTCTCCGCCTCTCTCTGCCTCTTTCACGTCAGCAAACAGCTCTCTTTCCACCTGACCCTGTGCGACATCAGCATAACACTGTTAGGTGATTACTCGCCGAGGGAGGAAGATGTAACCGGCTACAGAATATCATGCAGCACCGCCTGATTAACAATCTGTCTGAGACGTGTTGTGTGGCGGCTGCTTGCCTCCAGTGGCTTTGGCTGCCGCCTCAGAGGACAGTGAAGGGACAATGACTGGGGTCCAAGAGCACTAATGGAATCAGGCGCAGTCACCAGCGTGTGTGTGTGTGTGAGAGAGAGAGAGGGAGTAGTGGGAAGGGCACATCAGTCATTGCTGAGCCCCGGGACTGACGCTGAATGAGGAAGAAGCTGGAAAATTCAACTCAATAAACAAGACACTCAAACAGAAATGTACACATTCTGTCTCTCTTTCTATTTGTTCTCTGCATCCTACGGACTCAAACACTCCCTCTCTCTTTGCTCTCTTTCTGAGTCATTCTTGCCACTCCTCCACTGTTCACCTTCATGTGCATACATGATATGAGTGATGTGGCGAGATTGGTGTGATACGCTTCAGTCGCACCTACGGTAAAAGGCAAACAGTGGCAAGATACAGCCCAGTTCAAAATATAACACACACTTTTTCCCCCCCACCACCCTGCCAAAAAAAAAAAAACCTGCAAAGAACAACACACACACAAAATTATACTTTCATGACTCTGATAGAAGAAAGCAGAAGGGACAATAAAGATGTGTTTTGGTCAGATATGGGTTGTGATGGATTTTCCTCTGCATCAGAGTTTCAGGACTAGATCAAGAAGCAGCAACAGAGGCAGAGAGACAGAGAGACACAGAGATACAGAGAGAGAGAGAAAGAGAGACAAGGTAGAGGCAGAGAATGAGCATGACAGAGCATCTGAGTCTGCATACACCCTGACAAGTGAGAGCGATAACAAAAAAGAAACAGAAAGAGGCCAAAAGAGGATGCATTCTTCTTCCTCTCAATTAAGGGGCATGCTTTGTCTATGGTTACTTCTCACTTCCTAGAACCTCAAGCTCTCGGTCTGCTGGGGGTGTTTCATACCATCTTGTCCCGACGACTGGGTGAAACATGAAACCGATCCCATTTGTCGTTGAAGTGCAGTTTTCATGTTAACGCTCCTTGTTCTGTTTTCTCGGGGTCTGTGTTGTTTTTGTTTTCTCGGTACTAGGAGTTTGGGAACTTTGCCCCCTCTGGAACTGTTCCAATTCCACGTTCCCAGTTTGCTCATCAGTGCGGGCGTGTGTGTTCAGTGTGTGTATGTAATGTGCTTGTGAGCTATATATTTCATAATGGACGGGGGGGGGACAGAGCGAGTTTGAAAAAAGATAACAGAGACGCATAATGAATCTCAAAAGCAAGTTTAAGAATACTTTTAAGCAGCCAGTAAATGGCCAGAAATTGACATTGAAGAGATTAAATCTGTGGGTTAACATGAGGCCAGGGTGGTACCACCTTAAACAATGGGCCCGGTTTTAACCTCAGATAGGTTAAGGTAGTCAAAAGCAACTATAGGTTAAGATCCAACCCAGTTTTGCCAGGCTACAGTTCCAGTCTTTTTTGTCACTCAATCGGTGTATCACTCATATTTACACAATACATATAGACGCAGAAATTCAAAATGTATGAGCCTGCTGGAAGCCTAGTTACACCATAGGAGCATAATTTATTGCTCCAAGAGACTGTGCACACTGGATATTCATATACAGCATTCCACTGCCTGTGTTAAAGTATACGGAATTTTATCTTCTATTTGATGAGTTGTCGGAAAAAACACCACAGCGTTAAAGCTCTGTTTTCCAGATGCTCTATTGCACACATAAATCAGGGCTTGGCTTCCCAAAAGCAACATCAGATATGGGTCAACCAGAGGCCTTTATTGCATCTAACAACATAAACTGTCTAGCTGCTGTTTGACTGCAGGAAACAGAAATCCTTGTAGGATTTTTTTTTCACTGTAATGGTTTGAAAACAAGTAGTTTGATTGCATAACACACACACACACAAAAATATATAAAAAAAATCTACAATCTTTACAAACTTCATTTTGCCACCTTTAACCGCCGTATGGATTGTGTCTCTTTTAAAAAGAGATACGCTTGCCTCCTTCACACACACCCGCAAACTTAGTCATCGTGGTTATGTAAAAACACACCAAACATGTTGTAATGACGAGAACAAAACTGGTGAATTCAATTATGTGAAGGCAGAGAGAAAGTATTGATGAGTATGACTGATGCAACTGACTATATAATACATTTAGTAATAAAGATCCCGCTGACAATGTCTTCGCTGCAGCTATGAAAACAGAGACACTGATGACAGCGTGAATATTACGTTGTGATGATGATCATTATTGTCAGCAAAAGCCTTCACAACCCCATTTTCTCTTTGGAGGCCAAGACACAGCTATCAATACTCAAGGTGAGTTTCATCTGTGGGGTGGGCCAAAAGTAACGACTTACTATCACGATTTAATGGTGTCAGTACCTCGACGTTAGCTGAGGGCACCAATTTATTGTAACTGCAGATACTCTAGTCAGCCATTGGCCTACACAACTTTGGAAAGCAGCCTTCAGGGTCAAGCAAACAGATATTTCAAGGGACGCCACAGGCAGGCTTCGCTGGCTATTGGCCTCAGCTAATGTCTGTGAATGCATGAAACAATCACGAAAAACAAAGAACCATATAAACAGAAAGGCTCACCATGTATGCATGATATATGGAATGGATGCAAAGGGGAACTAATAAACAATAGTGTCATTTAATCATATTATACAATGTGATATTTGTCAATAGCACTGACATGCACTGGCACATGTGTGTGCCACGTGATTTGTTCAGACCAGTCTGCTCTTTTCAGTCCACAAAAGTGAAAACAGTGCAATCAGTTACCTCAACATCTCACTAAGCTGTAATTGATTTGTACACCCACAGCCTCCCCATCAATCCAATAGTCACCAGGAAACCTGTAATGGCCCTGTCATGTCGCACCAATTGCTCGAGTGGGTGTGCGTGTTTACCTGTTTGTGTTTATGTGAGTGCGTTTATTGTTTGCATGATTGAGGTGCACATGTTTAAGTTGTCTATTCTCTCCGTTGACCCTGGGGTGGTGAAGTGGGTCTAAATGGGGAAGTAGATGACAGATCGATTGCACCGCTCTTGAGACACAGGGTTAATCTCTGCTTTTGTTTGTGTGCGGTGTGGACTGTTCGTATATATGTGTGTGTGCGCGTTTTCAGGGTCAGACCACCCATTAAGAAAAACCAAGTCAATCACTTTTGATGGCACAAGCACCTGGCGTTACAAACCTTCCCTTTTGCAGAAATGCATGAATCCGAGCAATGACACTTATTCCGCGTCTGACAAAACTCAGGGTTGTGCAGTTGCAGTGAATCTGACTTAGATACTGTGATTATCATTTCACTCTGATATTATCAAGGACACGTCTGTTTCCATTAAGATTAGTTGCTGCTAAACAAGAGGAACAGTGGCAATGTGGATGTGTATATATACATAAAGATATATCAACATAACAGGTTAAGATATTTAGTGTGTGGCTACAGATACATTCTTCCAAGTATCCCTGTATTCCCTCAACACTGATAGCAGGTGCTCTTTATCATTTACCATGGACACCCTGACATTTGACAAATACTCTAAGGCCATTATGGACATGGTCCTGGCAAATACTTGACCCCTTGCAGTCCAACCATCCAGCCCCTCATGGCTTCGGTGCCTTGTTTTTCAAAAGCTGCAGGAGAGATATTCTAGTGATATGGCACATGCTCAGTGTCCTCGCTCAGAGTAAAAAATTATTTATTTCCCTCAGAGCAGCAGCGGTCACAGCAATCCATACCCAGCTTTGTGAAACTGAATCAAAGCCAACACAGCCTACTTTTTTTTTGCTGGAATGTCCATGGCTTTCGATTGATCATGCTAAATTAATGCAGCATATCCTGGACAGTGAACTGTGCCCTAAGCTGACTGACTGGCTGCACAGGTAGCTTTATCACACTGAGGAGACAAAGGGTGATGGCATTGGCAAATGCGGCTCTTGGATTAATGTGGCATCAGGTTTTCCTCAAGGAGATGTGGTTTTCTCCCATTTGTTTCTTCGGCACACGACCACCTGAAGCACACAGTGTTCAAGGACACCGGACAGTGAGTGTGAATTTGAAATAGGGCTGGCGTGAACAATTCCTTTTTCGAATATCTTGGAGGACACTATCCAGGCTCGTGTCTTGAGCCATATATCTGGACTTGATGGATGAACAATCAACAATATGATGCTAACTGGAGCAAAATGTGGGGAACTCAGAATGTTTTTTCCACAGACCACCGCAACATTGATATTGCAGGCCCACAACAAAGTACCTTGGATGTCACTAAGACTCAAAACCTTAAAGTGAATGGGCAGCAAAGGAAACATCCAAGTGCCTACATTTGTTAACCGATCTGGCTAGACTTTCTCCAGACCCTTAGGCCAGGCCAAGAATATGCCAAAATATCAATAAACAGCGAGACTTTGCGGATGGCAATTCCCGTCGGCCAATTGATCAATCCACGACTTTGGTAAACTATTGGACATATTGTCAAACAATTTTGGACAAACATTCATAGTCTCCAGATGATGACACATAATGACTATGATGATCCTCTGACTTTTCATCTAGCGTATCATCTTTTCATCATCAGGTCAAAATTAATCTGTCCAATACAAGTAAGTCTACCTCAAAAACTAACATTTTGAGGTTTTGAACTAACATTCCCATCAGCCTCAGCTTAACTTTGTGCTACTTAGGAAATGTTAGCATGCTAACCCACTAAACTAAGTAAAAATTAAAGCTGCTTGCAGGCATCTGCATGTTAGCATTGTCATCATGAGTGTGTTAGAATCCTGACATTAGCTTACCTTAATGCACTGCTACACCTAAGCGCAGTCTCACAGAGCCACTAGCAAGGCAGTAGACTCTCACTTAATGGCACTAATACTCATTTATCATCCTTGAAACTATCCTTGAATTCCAGTTTTCTAGCAATTATAATAAGCTGGTGTCTGTTTCAGGCATTTTCCCAACAGAGTGCTTACACTCTGAAGGACATATGAAAAATTTAAACAATACTGTACCAGCCACTTCTTCAAGTATTGTACTATAACAATGAGCAAAGGTAGACATGTTCCAGCAATATAACAGCAATATTTGATATCAGCAGTTACCATAAAAACAAAGTCGTAAATCAACCTCAATCAACCAAAAAAAAGAACAGTAAATTTACATATGGATACACCATCAAAATCATTGCTACTAACTTAAAATAACTTGGAGGATAACTACAGTATGTTGTATCTAGTGACATGTCTGTCTGACTGTCTGTCTGTACATGTGTGTGCACTCATTCTTGATTTATGTGCTAAATATACCACAGGTTCCATTTTAACATGCTAGTTTAGCTTTAGCTCAGCGGTTTGTGAGTGACCATAAACTGACAGAAACCCCTTGCAAGCAAAGAAAAACAAATTAGTTTGTTCAGGTGTGCGTGTGTGTGTGTGTGTGAGAGAGAGATAGAGAGTCAAAGAGCTTCCTGGTATGCATTTGTTAAAGCAAATGAGTGTCATCTCAGCATTTTCTCTGAATATAGATCACAGAGCTAAACAGGGACAACAATGGTTGTATTCCACCTCACACAACACAATCTGAATTACCCGCACTAGTGGGCACAATATGAATGGAGAATTTATGCAAGCATTTTTAATGCACTATTACCATTACTATTACCACCACTGCTCCCCTGTTTATACAGCAGGTGTGTATGTGTGTGCATGTTTATTTGTGGATGCATATGGCTGAAAGATTGTGGAAAATTCTTCTTTTCTTGCATCAAGGTTGAATTACAATGAGATTTGCTGTGAGGGGAAATTGTTTTGTAGCGTGCCTTGTCTCCCTTGATGTGCAGCTGAGCAGACCACTGAATCTTCTGAGGAGAAATTCAATGTCACAACAAAACAAACGACAACATGATTTTTACGTCAGAGAAAACAAGAACCTGAAGGAATGAGAAACAAAACAGAAGTGAAAGAAAGGAAGGAGGGACAAAGACAGAGAATGAACACAGAAGAAGGGGATGGATACCCATCCTCTTGAGTCATTTAAATCTTCTTGTTCTCTGCTGACCAAAAGGGAAACCAGGGTAAAAAGTTTCCTTAAACGGTTTGTGTGAAGATTACTCAATCTAAGAAGAAAAAAATGACAGCTGTATGCAGCCTCTTGGAGAGGTGGAGAAAGGTCTTGTCTCCCCCTGGCGCTATCACACCCTCTGTTCAGTCAAAAGATGGCACTAGCACCACACCTCTACACCTCGGTTTTTAATTTTCAAGTGGGGGAAACAGAAGAGATGGAAGGGGAGAAGCAAAATAATGGAGAAACTGACACATGGAACACACAGAGAGAAGGTATAAGAGGGATGAATAAAGCGAGAAAGATTGTGAGAGAGAGAAAGAAACCTGTGTGTTGTTGCGTAAGAGCCTGATTTAGCAGGTAGTATAATTGATTTAGAATAGCAGAGTGAGCTAAACCTGGGCCCATTGTTCAGGTGGGGGGTAGGAACTAATCTTCCACTGCCGGTGGGGAGAGAGGCATCATTTTACTCTGCCGCTCCCCCTGGACTCCTTCCTAAAAATCTGAAGTGACTCAAACTCATCATCTGCAATATAGCCAAAGCAGTGGAGCGAGGAAGCATATTCCTACTGGGCGTAAGTGCTGTCACGATCACTTAGTGTGTTTGCTACTGTTCGAGGATGGTAAGTGGAGAAAGAGAGAAGGAGGTGGAGAAGAGGCTCAATCTGACAGATGGAGTCCCTGATTGTTTTCCTCTGGACGATGTCTCCTCAGTTCACTTAACATATTGGATAGTCGGACAACTTCTAGACTACCAAGAGCTTGCAAATCTAGGAAAGTGTTGAATGCCATTTGATTTATATATTTTATTCTTCATGTTTCTCAGTAGATTTGCATTCACTTTAGAGTGGTATCTGGTAAGTGAGAGGTGAATCTTTCCATTGGGCTGCAGCTAATCGCACCAGACTGTAAATTGGCCAATGGTGTTCTGTTGCCTCACCCTTGACTGCTACGGACCCTCCTGTTCCACGGTTCATTGTGCCTGGTTTCCCTGAAAATGAGCTGCAAAGATCTTTAGAGTCCATCAATGTGCTTGGCAGCCAATGCAAAGGTAGGCCTCCCGACCCCTTGGTGTAGTCCAACATAGAGCCTTCACAGTGCTGTGTCTCCAGGTACAAGTCTTCCAGTACCATTTAGGCACAGCATCATCGTGGTTCCCAGGAGTCGCATGTTCTGGGTTCTCAAATGGCAGTTTCTTGGGGAACCAGTGGCCTAGATCCCAAAAAAGCGATTTCTTTAGCACCAGAACTTCCCCGTTCTTCAAAGTCTGGGGGATGCCATTATGCAACATCCAAGTCAAATGGTCATCTTTTCACATATGAGCCTTGCTTTTTGCAGCTGTTTGGTTCCTCTTGGTCCCTGTACACGATTTGATTTTTCTGTGCCTGTATCAAGTGACTCTGTGGTGAATGTTTCTCCCGATCCTGCCCTCCTTATCTCTCTCCTGAGCCTCTACCCAAGACTGTGTCTCTGAGTTCTCCACCCAAGTGTATTTTTCTCAGTTGTCTGCTTGAGCCTGTTAGCCTCAGCTCTTCACCCAAGCCTGTTACTCTCAGTCCAGTGCTCAGGCAGACAACTGTCTCTGGCCAAGAGCTGCTTTCGCTGACTTGTTTCCTACTTTTCAGCCCGGAGCTCTGAAATTCTTCCACTGAACTTAGTCCTCTAGCCTCCAGTTTCTCTGAAATACTCTTCAGTATATCTGTTTTTTCCCCGGTCCAGACTGCTGGTTTCCAGGTTGCTGGTGCAGCATGCTTGGTGTTGATTGGCCTGTGCATTTGGTGCCTCTGTGGTCCTGTCTATTGCCCTCAGATTGGTCAGACCTTCTACATTGCCTTTGTTGCCTTACAGTTCGAACAACTCCTGATTAATTCCTACCTGACTCTTCCCCACTTCGCTGACTTCTTACCCTACAAATAGACAATTTGCCATTAATAGTTTCAAAGCTTCAAGGGCTCTAGCTTCTGGGAGGTTATCTGATCGGGTACCTTACATAAATACCATGATCAGGAGACAATGTTGTAGAAAGGGAACATGAGTGAGACAAACGAAGTGACATCTGTGTTTGTGAGGCTACTAATGGCAATTTAATGAGTGTGATAATCATAATCTAATTTGACGACACCTTCATTTGTGACTGCAGGGACATGTTCTCTTATTTTCTCCTCTCCTTGGTTCCTCTTTCCCTTGCCATATTGCAGCATTTTCAATTGCTGCTTTTCGCATTTGAATCTATTGCCCATTTTGTTGTCTCCCGTAACTTATTCTCCTGCACCCAATTTGACTTTCCTTCATCGAGTTTACTTCTCTGCACTTACGACCAATCTGTTCTCTTTCGCCATTTGATTCATTCTACTCTTCTTCTTCTCCATTCACCCTCCTGCTTTCCTCAAACTATTGGCCAATGAACCCTGTGAACTCACTTGATTTCTTTTCCTCACTCCACTCTCTCTTCCTCTCTTCTCACTCTACTTCTTTAACCCTCCCTTCTTCACAAAGTCTCACTGCTCGCTCCCATTTTCTCAATACCTGCTGACCACTTCAAAGTCCAATTTCTGTGTCACAAAACTTTAACAAAAAGGTCTTTTAGTACACTCTGTGTCTGGAAACGAGCAACTGTCTGGAAGCTAAGAAGTGTTTTAACACCATTTACTCAGGTGGCAGCTCAGTTGTCTGAAAATTTTAAGTTTGGGAACACCTACTCTTTGAAGGGCCATGTGCTCTCCCCTGTGCTCATTTTCCTTTTTGCCCTGAGTTTAAATACTCTAGTTCCAGACATAAATCCAGCGAAAGCAACTGATTTCTTTCTCAGCTCTATTTTCACTCAAGTTTATCCTTTTTCTTCTTCTGCGCTTGCTGTTCTCCTTTCTCACCAGCCTTTTCTCATGCTAACAATGTTATCCTTTTCTCTACTATTCATCCTTCTTCCTTCTGTCACTTAATGTGGTCTTCCCACCCACATTGTCTCATTCACCGCCACTCTGTATGTTTGATCAAATACTCAATCATACCACGATGACCTACAGGCAGAGGATTATTGTTAGGGCATGGCTACATTATGCCTTATAGAATTACAAAAGTAACCAGTCTTACAGTACTTTATTTTATAGATCGAAATGGGGTGTTCAAAACAATCATTTTGAAGATGTTGGGGCTAATGTTTACATTATTTATGTTTTCATTTACACTGGAGCATGTGGTAAAATTCCAGGACAGCCAGAGGTTATATTAAAATTAAAGGTCAGTGTAAAATTGCCTTCTGATCATGCAGGGGGGTCAAACATAGTTTATAGTAGTTAGTAGTTTGTAAACATCTCCTGTCCTCCCTTTCTTATCTGCTCGCCACGTCTTTCCTATCATCATTGTCTTTATGGGGGACAGTGATCGATATGGTGCTCTAGCAGACTGTGACGAGGTTAGGAACTCACACACTTATTTGTGTGTGTGTGTAGGATGCACATATCCACAGGAAAGAATTAATCTGATGTCAACTTGACTGTAAGGAATACGTGAGGCATGTTATTCTGAAGAGTGTTTCATGTTATTCTGTCTGTGTATCTTCTGGGTTTTGTGCTTGTGTGCATGCACAGGACTGTGTGGGATTGTGAGCATGTGTGGAGAGTGTTTGTAACTGTCAAAATAATGATTCCACTACTCAGTTTCTTGCTACTCTTGCAGTGAACTGCGTCAATAACTATGACAACTCCAGAGTCCAGTCGTGTCTCACTGTGTGCACGCACATATACACACACATATAACTGTCATACTTCTGCTCCCTGTGTTTGAACCAGCCGTATTGATTGCTCTGCTATTGAAACTCCTGTTAGGAGTTTGTCATGGTTCATAGCTCATTGCTTCCACCCATGACAGCTCAAGAAGCTTTTGTTTCTCTGGGAAAAGGTGAACATACACACACGCAAACACACGTGGACACATGCACACTGGATATTCAGGTTTTGCACATCAACCACAAACTTAAAGTATTATTTATTTAGGTAACATTGTATCTAATTCTTTTATCCTTTTCACAATATTAGCCCTCGTAACAAGAAAAATACAAAGTCTATACCCAAACAACAAAGGCTGTGTACACCCACGCAAACAGCAATGGTGGCGATGAAGTATGGAAGCATTTGCTGGCAAACTTAATAGTCACTCTTATTATCTATCATTTCTACATTACCCCAGAAGTTGAGGATGAACCTGCTTTGGTTTCTGGCTGCCTGAACACATCTACACTTGCCACTCTGATTGATTTGGCTCCTCCATCTTACGTATAATAAGATGATAATGGAAGGTGGGAGCCACAAGCAATAACATTTATCCTTTGCATTGCCAGATTCACACTTCAGCTTCATTTAAGTGTGTAGATGATCATTTCATGTTTTATCATGTTTTTTGTTTTTGTTTTACTGACCTACAACTATGTAAATTCAGTTTTGGTGGCACATCCTTCTGTCTCTTCATGTAATCCCAGACAGACTCGATGATGTTGAGATCAGGGCTCTGTGGGGACCATACCATCACCTCCAGGACT
Organism: Gadopsis marmoratus; assembly: GCA_036023855.1. NCBI lineage: Eukaryota > Metazoa > Chordata > Actinopteri > Centrarchiformes > Percichthyidae > Gadopsis > Gadopsis marmoratus. The sequence goes on from JAVQJF010020171.1 coordinate 64,567, forward strand.
TCTTGATCTTCTTTACACTGAAGATAGTTCTTAATGACACTGGCTGTATATTTGGGGTCGTTGTCTTGCTGCAGAATAACTTTGGGGCCAATCATACTCCTCCCTGATGGTATTGCATGATGGAAAAGTGTCTGCCTGTATTTCTCAGCTTTGAGGACACCATTAATCCTGACCAAATCTCCAACTCCATTTGCAGAAATGCAGCCCCAAACTTGCAAGGAACCTCCACCATGTTTCACTGTTGCCTGCAGACACTC
>JAVQJF010020176.1:0-10099 GCA_036023855.1 Gadopsis marmoratus
GTCTGAGTAACTCGACCCCCCTTCAGTCACAGGTGCACCACGCTAAGACACACACACACACACACACACACACACATGCTGAGTCCACTTGTCTTCACATAGGGGGCTCTAATCAAGCCACAGGAAGCCTTAGCTCCACAGGGAGTGTGTGCGTGTGTGTGTGTGTGTGTGTGTGTGTGTGTGTGTGTGTGTTACGCGTGTGTATGTGTGTGCGTTCAGTTACAAGTGAATTGAAGAATGTGTTTCGGTCCATGAAACTCCCTGTGAGTGTGTGAAGGCTCTGCATGTTTTCAATTACACACAAGTATTTTTACAGATGTGTGTGTGTGTGTGTGTGTGTGTGTGTGTGTGTTACATGAGTGTTCTCTTTTCACCATCACATCACTCTTTTTCTCTCTTTCTGTCTGTCTTTTTATTTGTTTTCTGTTTAAGTGTGATGATTTATAAAATACAAATCTTTATTTCTCTCTGCTTTTATCTCTTTTTTAGATTTTCTTTCTTTTTGGAGGTTTTTGCATCCTTTCCTGTGATGCTATTTAAAACTCATAATCTCTTTTTTAAAATCTCTCATTCTTCTTGTCTTCTTGTGCTTTCTCTGTTTGTTTTATTTTTCCTGACTCTCATCTCTTTCTTTATCCCCTCATTCCTCTTAGTCTGTCTTTGTCTTCTTTTTCCTTTTTTAAATTCTTTTTCCCATTTTTCTTTCTATTTGATCATCTTTTTCTACTTTCTATGTTATTTTTATGTGTTTTATTTCTCTTTTGGTTTTGTGTCTACTTTGTCAAATCCAAAGCCTCTTTCTCTTTCTTTTATTCTTTTTCTTTCCCACCTTCTCCCAAAATATAAAATTTTCCTGACCATGTCATCCTCTTTTTCATAATCGTTCTCATTATATTTTTGTCTTTATTTATCTAATTCTTTCCTCCCTCTGCTTCATTTTCTTTCTTTACTCTATCTATTTGTGTCTTTCTCTTTCTCTCTCTTTCCCAATCTCTTTCTCTGTACTGCATCATATGGAGTACATTAGACAGCCATGCTCAGAATTGTATGTGTGTGTGTATCTGTGTGTGTGTTCATCTGTTTCACATTAGTGCAATTGCAGGTTGGTAGAATAAAGGGCTCAGCTCGGAGGTGGTGGGTGGGATTTCCTTCCGCTTTCTCACACACACGCCCGCGCACACACTCACACACAGTTTTTCCCTCCATGTGTTTTGAATCAGGAACATAATTAACCTTCAGAGGATTCCGAGGCCGCGGCTCAGATCTCCGCTATAAAAATACATCTAAAAAACAGAAACCCCCAAAATATGTTTGATCCGTCTGCAGTGCATATGATTCGCTTTCCCACATCTGCCTCCGGACAGGCTCAGAGCGCTGCAGTGTGAGTGGTAAATGGAGATGAAACAAGCACGTCTACAGGTGGGGAGAGGAGGGGAATGAGACAGGATAGATTCAGTAGATGGATGTTGGTAATTATTTCATATTACACTGTTATACTGTAACAGAGAAAAACAGCACATTATTACTTTTGAGAAGCTTGAACATTCTAATGTTAGAAATGATAAATGTTTTCAGGGATTCATTAATTATTAAAAATGTGCGTGTTGTATTGTATGTTGGGTTGTATCTCCTCTATTGTTTTTGCTTCCTGTGGTGTTAAACTGTGTGTGTGTGTGTGTGTGTGTGTGTGTGTGTGTGTGTGTGTGTGTGTGTGTGAAGGTGAATAAAGGCAGATGAAAGTGAATCCAGCCTCTCAGAAATGAGAGAGGCATAGGACAGAGAGGAGGAGGAGGAGGAGGGAGAGAGTGAAACAAAGAGAGAAAAAAATTGGACAGGCACAGGTGCAGCCGTGTGTGTGTGTGTGTGTTTGTGTATTTGTGTGTGTGCGACTGTGCCTGTGCGTGTGTGTCTGTCAAGAGGTTTCGTGACTGCTCCTTTGAGTGTTCACATTCCAGCACATCTGCTTTGGATGAAGCGTGGTAAACTCTGTGTGTGTGTGTGTGTGTGTGTGTGTGTGAGAGAGAGAGAGACAGAGAGAGAGAGTCGGATAGTGGGAGGCAGAGAGAGAGAGAGAGCTAGTGGGAGGCAGAGAGAGAGAATAAACAAGACCGAAAGATTTTTAAGTCCTTAATAGAGCAAAATGCTGATTTGTTTCTTGCTCTGTTTTCTGTTTGAATGGTTTGCTGTGTGTGGAAGTGTATTTGCAGAGCTGTATTAATGACAAAACTAAATAGCAAAAACAAAACCTAATTATCAACCTGCAAGTCAAGATTTGAGAGCCACTGAGGACAAAAGGGTAGCTGATGTTTGGAGCTCTGAAGAAGAATTGTGTCTGTGCGCTTTGGTCTTCCTTTGTTGTACAAATGTGCTCACGCTCAGGTTAGTTGGTTTGCACCTCATTTGGTCTGGAAGTGAAGCGTGATCCCAGGCTGCTTCCGTGAGCTCTGTCATTGGTCTAAAAGTCTTGACAGTGAAATAGACAGGGGCCTAGGAGCCAGATGTGGGCATATCCTGCTGAAGCCAAAAGTTGTTGGCTAAATATGTTGCTAAGCATCATCTCCAGCACATCCTCCAATAACTCAACAAAACGACCCATTGAGCATTTTCTGATCCTCCAACTCCATAGCCATTTTCTCATATGAATTGAGTCGGGACATTGTCCAGTCTTGCCCTTTCACACATGTAGTACACAATAGGAGATTGTCCGTGTCAGATGTGTTCTCACCTACTGGAAATACTGACTTTGGTTTAGGCGAGGGGGTGGCGCCTGGGCAGAGCATACAGGAGGAGGGGGAGGACTGACTGTTTGTGTGGACAAGCAGAAAAGAGAACGAAGCAGCTAGACTCTGTGCAACATCATCAACACACCCAATCGCTCGTTGTGAAATCTCCAGACAATGACCTGCTTTATACACACATGCGTTCAATCGGACATTACACCGACATTGCACTAGGGAGCAGGGTAAAAGTTCAGTTTGTGTCCGTTCAACTGATAACTGACGTGTGTTCACACATACAGCTCATCCGGGTGATGTCCAGAAGAGTTCAGGATAGCAGTGCATGTGTGATTACGGCTTATGGTTAAGGTTTGTTTAGGTTTAGGCATCAAAAACTAATTGGAAATGGTTGGAGACAAGGTTGGTCATGGTTGAAAGAAACCAACATTGCCTGTCAGTAGGAGGTGAAGTGAACAGCAGTCTCCCATGATAAAGGCCCAAGCTTTGCTAGCCCATCCATCCACCCAGACATCATTGGCCTTCCAGACTCCTTGTCTGGAAGTGTAAATTGAAGCAGTTTTGAGACATTTGGACAAAAAATTGCTGCAACTGTTAGCAATGCTAGTGGCGTGGGTCTAAGGATGGCAAGATCTGTTGGTCAGTAGGTCCGCCAATTGGTCCTGACTGAAAAATCTCAACAACTATTGGATGGATTGCCATTTACGCTTTGTGCAGACATTCCAGGTCCCCAAAGGATGAATCCTACTGACTTTGGTGATCGCCTGACCTTTCATCTACCACCACCAGCAATATAAAGCTATCACTTATCCTGTGAGATATCGCAACATCTACTAGACAGATTTGCACCAAATTTGGGCATATTAGTTTATGATGCACCACCAGCATGTAAAAAAGCTTTAAGTGTCCAGTACTTTGGATTGTAAATTACTGCAAATCTAATGACATTCCCATGAACCTCAGCTGTACTTTGTGTTTGCTTAATTAGCAAATGTTAGCATGCTAACATGCTAAACTAAGGTGTTGAACATGATAAAACATTATACTTCAGAAACATCAGTTGGCATTAGCATTTAGCTCAAAGCATAGCTGTGCCTGGGTACAGCCTGACAGAGCTGCGAGCGTTGCGAGCGTTGTCTTGCTATTGTGAAGCCAGTCTCACCATATCATGATCTCCACAGATTCATCCAGGAGCATTGTCATTTTGTACCACTTTTGCATCACATTTAGGTTTTGCATCACATAATGCGTCACACTAAGTTGCTTTGAATCTTTGCAAATTAAGATGTATAATATGCAAAGACCTCTTTCCACCACAGACTCAACACAATGTTACCTCTTTTGAATGACACAGGGGGGGGGGGGGTTTGTGAACAAATCGTTCTTTGCAAATAGCACAGAAAATGTTGCAGACATATATATCCCTAACCCCCCCTCCCTTGTTGTCCCTCTCAGACTGTTTAACCATAGTTAATTGAGAAAGGTGTAATATGTACTGAAAATGCATACTTTCTTAAAAGACAGAAGAAGCAGTGCAGCTCTATTTTCTTTTCTTCCTTTACCTCTTTCTTATCCTTCCCTCCATCTTTTTGTCAGAACAGAGGAGCTGAAGGAGAAGGAGAGACAGAGAGGTTGAACACATGCTTCCCACATTTGGAGACAATAATAGAGAGAAGAAGCATCAAACACTAAACAAAGAGCCTCCTTTTTGTTCTTTTCTTTCTTTACTCTCTTTCCATTTTCTCTCTTTTGTTTCCGTTTAATGTCTTTTTATCTGCATCCAACTTTTAGTACTTCACTTTGTTCCATTTGTTTTTTCCCATATCTTTCCAGTCTCCTTTTAACAAAACCCTTCAGGGCGCAGCAACATTTCCATCTCTGTTTTTGGTTTTTGATTTTCATGACTGTCGATCAGACTAAAGAAGCAGTTTGGGCACTTATCAATATTTCAATAACGACTGAATGATTCATTTATTTTCATTAGTATTTCCTATGCTACTATTTTCTTTTTGAAGATAAAGAGTGTAGAGTGCTAACTTCCAAAAAAAACATTCACAGGTGTTGGATCAAAAAACTTTCCTCTATTAAATTAATTGTTTTGGGATCTATCAGTACAGTATTTCTATCACATACTAAAGTTCAGCTGCTATTCCTGTTGTGAATGTACCTGTGGTTCAGGTCAGTGAGTTGCACAGCTGGTTGCTCTGAATGCATTTTGTGTGCGTCTGTGTGGTTGTTTAGCTCCATGAGGAATCAGTTTTCTGTGGAATGTGTCTTTACTCTCTCGCCTTGTTGCTGGGGGCAACGCAGAGCGAAGCTTTGATGAAATCTGTGATGTTTCATGTTCTGTGAAGATTCTCTCTAACACCACGACATAGCGGGAGGTTACACAACCTACTAGATTCTATCAGGGGATCTACTGTGCTGGAGATGATCATATTACACAACAGACTCCACTGGTTTCTATTAGGAGCATCGGTCATTGTTCTGAAAACAACAGGTTCAACTGGTTTGCATTATGGTTCTATGCGGGGAATCAGTTTTATTGGTTTCTATCAGGATTCTGTTGTAATAAAATCACGACAGAACTGTTTCTCCTGGTTTCTATTGTGTTTCTATCATTCCACACAGAAGTGGTTTGACTTGTTTCTATGTGTTATTGTACACATTGTGCACTGGTTTCCATTGTCTTTATACTATGGCATATTGGACAGGTTTTATTGGTTTCATTTCAGGGTCTATTGTGATAAAATCACAGTGTAACAAAAGTGATTTGATTGGTTGTTATTTAGTCATTTTGTAAGGAACTGGCTCAGCTTGTTTCTATGAGGTTTTCATTATGGAACAATAACTTTTGTAAACAACTGCTTTGGTTTGGAGTGATTTAAGTTGTTGTACAAAGATATACATTGTGATATACAGTCAGGTCCATACGTATGTGGACAGTGACACCATTTCTGTAATTTTGAATCTGTACACCATCAAAATGGATTTGAAATGAAGCAATCAAGATTTAATACAAGGGGTTTGACAAAAGTATCACATTAACCGTTTAGGAATTAGATCCATTTTTGCACAACGTCCCCCATTTTCAGAGGATACTTATGGACCTGACTGTAGATCATAGGTTTCCGAGCTGAATACATTTCCATCCAGTTTACCATACAAAGACGCTAATTTCTGTTGTGTGTTATCATTACACAGATAACTCATCAGTTCAACTAGTTTCAATGCAGCTCCTATTGTACTGGCTCCACTGGTTCCATTGTATTTCTATTGTAGTACAGGGAACTCGTTTGGGTGATTTATGTTAGGTTCCTATTGTGGTACAGAACATCAAAATGGTCCCACTGGTTTCCATTATGTTGTCAGGTGTTTGGTACTGAGAACTAGTTTGACTGGGTTCTGTTATATTTCTATTGGGATACAATGGCCAATGTACATAACTGGTGCCAATGCTTTTTACTGTGTTTCTATCAGACAAGTGTTTGACCAGTATTTAGTCCTGTTTCTACTTGTTTACAGATCAGAAATCTACACAAGTGGTTCCACTGGTTTCTGTTGTTCTACCATAGTACAGAGGACTCGTTCCACTGGTTTATATTTGGGTTTGTTAGTTATTGTTAGTGATGTTAGTGATATTTCATGAAACTAGTTAAAATATTGTGTGGTTCTGATATTGTAATGAACTGATTCCACTGGTTTCCATTAGGTTTCTATCATGGCAATAACTATTTTACAGAATTGATTTCAGTGGTTTCTCTTGTATCTCTTTTGTGGTACAAAGATTTGGTTTATGTTGTCCCACTGTTGGACAGATCATGGTTTAACAGAAGTGGTTCAGATGGTTCCATTAAGTTCTATTGTGTTTCTGTGATTACAAAGAGAACCATTTAACTGGTTTCAAAGGCAACTCCTATTACAGAACCAGTTCAACCCATTTTTCTGTTTCTATTGTGGTGCAGAGAACAGTTTTGCACAACTGGTACCACTGGGTTCTATTGTGTTTCTGTCACAGTACTAGAACAGGGCCCCGCATCATTATTGTCACATAACTACTACTTTGCAGAAGTGGTTCCACTCGTTTTTGTTGTTTTTCTACATAGAGAACTGGTTCAAGTAGTTTCCATGTGACTCTTATGTTGTACAGAACTAGTTCGGATGGTTTCCGCTGTGTTGTCTATTGTGGCACAGAGATCTGCGTGGACTGGTTTCTGTTCTGTGTTTATTGTAGTAGAAATCCTAATATTTTCGACCCACTCTACAGTGATTATAGTCACACAGTAACTTTTATTTTGACATAAGCAAGTGGACAAGGTTTTTGTCATGATAGCCAACTGAGACATGTTATGGAAAATAGCTGCATATGAAGGTTATTGATACACTTGTGGTTCACATTATTTTTGTCTGGTTTGTGGTTTGCCAGTTGTCCGTGAAATGACAACACTGTGCAGGGTTTCTCTGATTGGCTCGAGGTCCACTCCCTAACTGTGGGAATACTGATGTGTGTGTGTGTGTGTGTGTCTGTGTGTGTGTCACAGACTGCAGGAAGTGAGGTTGTTATTGTGTCTCTCTGCGTTCCTCAGACTTTAACACACTCTGCACCTGTTCCTGTCTATCTATAACACACACACACACACACACACACACACACACACACACATGCACAGACACTCTTACATAAATACACACACGCACAAATCACAGTCTTTTGTCACCAGTCTTACAACACATTCAATGGGAAAATATGCCTGTACGACATGAGACATAAATCTAAATATTTTCAGGAACAACACAAACATGTGTGTGTGTGTTGGAGTGTGTGCTTTCTTGTACAGGTCTTGGGTGAATAAATGTGGTTTTGACATCAGAGCACAAACTCGGTTCTCAGAGGGTTTAGTTTAGCTCTAATGACATCTACAGACACTGTGTGTATGTGTGTGTGTACGGAGACTGAAGGATTTGGCGCCTTAAAACTCCTGCAAGGTGCATTATGTGAAGGTACCAACCTGTCCCAGCTGATTAGTTTGTGTGTGGTGGTGGGGGGGGGGGGGGGTTGTTTCCTGACCACAGCCATTCATTCCCACAGTTCCCAGTGTTCCCTGCTCCTCAAACGTCCTGATTGTTGTGGCTTTCCGTGACCAGCCGATTCAAGAAGTCAACACAGGCTATGGCTATGGCAAAGGCTATGCTCTGGAACGCAGCTTTAACTTGACAGAAGCAACTGACCAGTTACTGTACGAAACAAAACACTGTGAACACATGGAATGACTGAAGTCTACAAATGCCTCATTAGGGGCAGGGGATTATAGGACCATACCTGTGTTAAATACATTCAACTTACAAAGACACAGCAGTACAGCAAATATTTAGCTGATACTGGATGATTTTCGCACGGTGTCTTCTAGGATTGATTTTAAAGTTCTTTTACTTGTTTACAAGGCTGTTACTGGTGTGGGACCGGCCTACATTATTGAATGTTTGTTGTTTTATAATCGATCACAGCTTCTTAGATCCTCCTCCTACCGGTTTTTTAAATATAAACCTCACATGAATAAGAAATTTGGCAGCTCAGCCTTTTTTAACTATGCCCCAAAACTATGGATCTCCCTTTTTTTTGTTTGACGTATTGTTTTGTTCAACTGTTGTTTTTTCCGTATGCCTTCTTTGTTTCAGTGCTTTTTTTAGTTTTAGTTATTTCAAAAACTTCATTGGAACTAGCATACATGCTTTTACTATTTGCTGTTTCTTGTCTTTGTTGCCAATCTTTTTACCTGTTTTTATTGTGCAGTTTTTGCACTATTTTATTGCTTTTTTTCCCTCGTGTTTCTTCACTTCTATTTTAAAGCACTTTGAGCTACATCCCCTGTATGAAAGGTGCTATATAAATAAAGATTATTATTATTCTGCGAAACCCTAGGTTATGTTGAATGCCAAAGTTTTATTTTTTCACGTCCAGTTGCCAACATTTTTTTAATTCTTTCTGGTTATGACAAATAATCTATGGTTAAGGTTAGAAGCCTAAAACACTTGGTGAAGGCTAGGAAAAGATCATGGTTAGGGTTATAAAAAGGTGAATGTTAATTGAAGGTCTGTGACAGGACACAAACTCCAGTCTCCCGTATTTGAGTTTACTGGCTATGCACCCACCCCCACCCCGACCTCCACACTCTCACTTTCCACCTTACTACATAAAGGACACCCTACTTCCTGCATTGACACTGAACATTGGAATTGGATATGGATCATGAGGTATGGAATTGAGGCATAATTGGATTAACTCGGGTACATTAACATGAGAAGGAAAAGCTTCCTGGGGTGTTATGTAGTATCTTCTTACAGGAGTGTTCAAAGTTAAGTTCTCTTAATCAGCAAACTGTCACTGCTCAAAGTTACTTGAACCTCAACTGACCAAAACAAAATCCTCAGGAATGTACCTCAATGAGCACAACAGATCTATTATCTTAAAGCGATGATAACCTTACCTGTCGTAACAGAAAGCTTACGTAGTTTTGCCTTAGAAAATAACATGCTTACATCACCATGAATTAAATCAATTGATTATTAACTGACTTTTAACAAATTACTATTAATGAACTTATTTAATGAAATCACTTATTTACCTCAAAGTACATAAACTGAAACATATTTAAATGTATCTTGGCTCACAACGGTTTACTGCAAATAATTTACAGGTGCCAGGCAGAGAGTCACAGTTCCTAGTGTGTGTGGAAGAGCAGCTGTGCCACTGGGATGTAAAGAGTGACTACACCAGTGGCGGCTGGTGATAAAAGATTTTTCGGGGGGGCGCAGTTTGGAGGGAGACAAACAAACTGAAGCAGCACTTCATAGCTCAGCAAAACAACAAACAAATCTAAAAACAACACACTACACTGTGATGTTGCCTAAACACTGGCCATTAGCACTATTTGAACATAAATTTCACCCTCCTTTCCTACTGGGCTGCAAATTTCTGAATGACTTTCTGGTTAAAGTCAGTCATCTCAGTCACCAGTCTCTTTTCCATTGACAGCATGGCCAATGCATTCAGCCTCTCCTCGGTCAGGGTGTTTGAGAAAAGTTTTAATTCTTTTCAAGGTTGAGAAGCACCTCTCAGCTTCCGCCGTGGTCATGGGTGTGGTGATGAGGATCTTTAGGAGAGTGACAGTCTCTGAAAAGACGTCTCCATAAACAACTGGAACAGGCCCACAGCTCCACGACAGGCTTTGAACTCTTCCTTGCTGTAGATGAGACTAAGCTCTGTCTTCACCTTGCTTCCATTGAGCATTGGGTAGGCCTTCAAGGTGTTGGTCAGTGCATGCTCTGGAAATGCCATGCAACAAGGTGGCACTGACAAGGTGGTT
>JAVQJF010020205.1:0-35976 GCA_036023855.1 Gadopsis marmoratus
ATTGTTGGGTCTGTAGATATAGAGTTGGCTTGAACTTGCTCTATATTTACAAGTGCTATGAGATAACTTTGTTATGATATAGCGCTATATAAATAAAATTTGATTTGATTTGATTTGACTGCTGTTGTATTGAACTGCAACAGATTGTACAGGCGTACCTCATAAAGTAGTCACTGAGTGTATAAGTTACTCTTTAAAACCGGCTGCTGAAGCATTAAGTGCCAGTCAAACTGCAAACACGGGAAAGAAGTTGAAATGGCAGTTAAAGCAGAAGCGCTAAAGGAATTTAAAGTGTAAATGTAAGCACTGAATGAAGTGTTAGAGGAAGTGACACTGAATAAATTAGTTTTTGATTTATTGGTAGCAGCTGGAATGAAAAGAGAACAAAAATGGTTCCGAAAATGACCTACAGCAGTAAAGAGACAGAACTGACAAGTGTACAAATGCTTCGTAGATCCTGTAAACTCTCACTTGTATATATGCACTGATGCTTGGACGGACGTCATCAGAGTTGAACACGTCTCTGTTGATGGACTCCTCAGATCTTGGCTGCTTCGTTGAGCCAGTGCCACAAAAAGTCCAGTGCAGAGGGCGCCCCCCTCAGCCTGAAGGTGTTTGTTGCAGGCAGGAACCGACTGGAGAACGATGGAGCCACCGCCCTCGCTCAAGCTTTCCAGGTACAGAACCAGCAACTCATTGAGATTTGATTACTTGTAGACTGGCTGAGTGTGTAAAGTCTACTCTGATGCAGAATGCCACATCGCCCCGCTACATTAAGTTGCGACGACTGTGACAGATTTCACTACAGCTTGCCTTCCTGGATGCACTGCATCATTTCAAATACTGATTTCAAACTAGTTCATAAATATTGTGAGTTATTTGACTACATGACTATAGTTGATCAAAGCTGTAAGGGTCTGTTATTGTTGCAGTTCTGTGTAGGTATTCTGTGCTCCTGTGTAGGTCGAGTAATCTTACATTACAGTTTGTGTTGGCAGTTGATGGGCAGCCTGGAGGAGGTCCACATGCCCCAGAATGGCATCAACCACGCTGGAGTGACAGCCCTGGCCGCAGCCATGCAGCACAACACAGGCCTCCGCATCCTCAACCTCAATGACAACACCTTCACTGAGAAGGGGGCCATCGCCATGGCTCAGGTACAGACATCAGACAATAGTATCAGGACTGCTGGCGGACAGTAAAATGCTCCTTGCCAAAAAGACTGGAAATAAACTCTTTCACATTGTCCACAGTCATTTATGTAAAATAGTGATTAGTGGAGCTTTAAGAGTGGAAAACTAAGGAATAAAATTCTTACTTTATATATATATATATATATATTTATTCTCTTTTTTTTTGTGTCTTTTTTAAATGGGTGAAGCAGTAGCAAATAATATGTGTCCTTCACAGGCCCTGAAACACCTACGCAGCATCCAGGTGATTAACTTCGGAGACTGTCTGGTGCGGCCGGCAGGAGCCATAGCTATTGCAGAAAGTGTATCGGAGGGACTACCAATCCTCAAGGTGAGAGCGTAGTGTACTTTACTGCTGGACCTGATCAGACCTGAGCTGTTGCTGTCTTTTCAGAATAATAATTTTGTGTGCATGTGTGTGTCTGTGTGTGCGTTGGACTAGACTGGGTGTGAGTAGCCAGACTGAACATTGTCTCACACACCTGTGGACTTTGAACATTTCTATGCTAAATCTATTCTGAAAGATCTTTAGTTGACCTTTTTCTTCCCTTCTGGCTAAATCTATATTCTGTCATGTTTAACAGGAGCTCAATCTGTCATTTGGAGAGATTACAGAGGAAGCTGCTCTGGCTGTGGCACAGGCAGTGAAGGACAAGGACCAGCTGGAGAAACTGGACCTAAATGGTAGAAACCACACATTTACCTTTTTTCATATGGCGATTTAGAATTTTAGTTATTTGTCAGTACTGTAAAGGGACCGGGGGGGCAATTAGCTGTTATCTTTTTCAAAAGTACAAAAATCAGCATAAATGGTTTTCTATCATTTTTAGAAGAGGAGATGACTTCTCATCAGCACTGGAGCTTCTGCTTAGTGGTTCATTTGTAGAGATGTTATTTAGAGATTTTCTTTTGGTTTCGTTTGCCTTCCCTGACTACACTGTTTGAACTGACAACTCTTTGCTTTTCAGGTAACTGTCTAGGAGAGGAAGGCTGCAAGGCTCTAAAAGACTCCATGGACAGCATGAACATGGGTGACCACCTAGGATCACTCAGGTAATCACTTTGTACTGTAGCTCCTGTGGTGTGTTTAATGAAACCCATCTATCCTTTCTCTGTGCCTGTCTATCCTGGGTCATGGGGGCATGGAACCTGTCCCAGCATGCATTTGGTGAGAGTTAACACACGTTAACACGACCTGACCTGTTTTTGCTTTGACTGTGAGAGGAAACAAAGATGTGAGAACTCGACATAGAAAAAACTCTTGTTTGAACCCTGGACCCTTCTTCATGTGAGGTGACGGTGCTCAACACTTGGCCACCTCAGCTCATTTTTTAATTGTGTTTTAAATTAATTGAGGCCTTTATAACGAGAGACAAAATAATACAACAGCAAGACATGAGCTTTAGATCAGAGCTCACCCAGCTTTACAAAAGAAAAATGACTTTGCCGATATCAATTCAGCCCACGTTTGCATTGTCATTACATAAATGCACATTGTGTAGATTGACATCTGCTGCTTCTGATCACCTTTTGTCTACATTTTAGCAAACATCAGGGGTCGTACAAAGTCTTGAAAGTTTGGAAAATGCAATTTAGATGATAAAGGCTTCAAGAGTCTGGAAATTCTGATGTAGGTACTTTGGAAATGCTTGAAAAGTGCTTGAATTTTTCTCTTAAAAAGCTGTGCGAACCCTGTAATATCTGACCAGTTTAATAATATAACGCCCAGCGTGATGGACTAACAGCTGGAAGACACTTACGCTTCCTTCTTCAGCAACCATCGACCGCTATTTACGCAGCGGCGCTAGTTAGATCAGTTCTTTTGCACAGCTCTGGGATCAGCCGGTGATGCTGCTGATATAATAGTCATGGTATTGGTATTGTATGTTTATAACAATATATCAGTTCAAAATGTGTTAATACAATATTTCTTCATCCAAAGCAGAGTGACAGTGGAGAGTCACTTGATTAGTTCACTTTTGCACACACTCCAGTTTTTCTATGACACGGCTAATAATAAACAAGCTAATATTACAATTTATATGATTAATAAAATGTATATGATATACATAATGGCTTCAAAAGATGTTGGTAAATCAGCTTCCAGACCAACAATGTAAAAATCACCTGGTATAGATATTGTTTGAAGAATGCAAAATAATAATAACTTAATAATTAATATGATAATAGCATCATATGTTAAACAGCAGAGCTCTGGAAATCTTTCACCATCTGTGGTGGATGTGGTGTTGTCAGCCATCATGACCTCCTCATAAATGTGGACCTGTGCTCCCGGCTTTATAATGTAATATAATTCAGGCTAGAGGAAAATTCAGACAAATTACTTGCCAAAGAGGATATTTGGTTGATTCCAAATTGATAATGACCTGATTTATTATAAGCCAACCTGTTCGCCAAACACAACCCTAACCCTTGACCTTAAAGCCGTCAAGCACCAGCTGTCTGGGGCAGAGTGCATCAGGCTTTTGTGTTCGATTTCGTCGAATATCCCAGTTTTTCTAAAAGATGCGGCTCCCCACAGAACAAAATCCTCATTAATGAGTGGTGTTTCCAATTTGCCCCAGTGACGATGAGGGTGAGCCAGAAGATGACGATGAAGACGACGAGGAGGAGGAGGATGATGACGATGAAGTGGAGGAGGAGGAGGAGGAATTGGAAGAGGAGGAAGAAGAGGATGAAGAGGAAAGCTGTGGCATCAAGGTCAGAACAGTGTGTGGTGATGGTCATTCAAGTGTAACTCTACCCTCAAATTCAACTAGAACCCTCCTTCCCAGCAAATGTAAAAAGTGCAACAAGTGAGGGAAGTGCGGGTCAGGGGACATGGGGACACTGGCTAACACTGATTAGAGTCTTTCTTTTTTTAATTCAAATTTCATGACGTAGCCAGGTCCCCAACAGGTCGACTCTGTCAACATTGGCCTCGCAGGTTCAGGGCTGATTTGAGACAGCAGACGGAGTGTTGCGCCATTTTCAACCAATAAAATTCCAATTTGTACATTTGGTACCAATATTAACACCAGCATTTATGTGTTTCATCGCAGTACAGTCATATCATTTAGTTTACAGCTCAAAAAACACGTGTGTTTTAATAACTATCACACATGATAGTGTGTGTAAACACCTGTGCATACATGAGTTGAGTGAAGTTTAAATTTCCTTCTAAAACACAGCAGGTTTAGTGCTGCATCTGCAATTACTGCTGGCTGTAGAGAATATCTAAAAAGACAAAACAACATCAACATCTGATTTTTGCATAAACTATTAAAGAGAGCATAAATGCTGGACATGATAGCGCCAACATTTCCCCCCCGGTTTTAGAAAAGCGTCCAGATGAAAAAATGGCAAAAACGATAACGGGTGACTTTGAAATTGAAAGATAATTCTGTATGTGGGTTTTCTTTCCACCGTCCCATTTATTAGGAGCCCATCCATGTTGCTGTATTATTATTGCTGACAAGTGCACATTTTATTACACAACAGCGTCGGTCTCTGTTGAATAGGTGACATGAAGTCCAATCTAAGGGATGTGTTTGGTGATGTAGTTTAGTTGACGTTCTTTTCTCCCCCCATCCCACCCCCCATAGCTGTCCACTCCTGCGTCAGCATCCCGGCCGCCAGACGTCTCGTCCTTCCTCAGCTTTCCGTCTCCAGACAAACTGCTCAAACTTGGGGCGAAGAGAGCGCTGCTGATCGAGCAACAGGTAAACACAAGGAAGAACGCATGAATATCAGCTAAGGTTTTCACCCACAGAACTTTGTCGATCTGTTATTGAGAGGAAATGCAGCCTCAAAGAAATATCTGATCTCAGAGGGATGCGTCAGTTTGATAGTGTGTGTAAAGCACCATCAGTAAATGTTTCTCCCTGTCTGTGTGTCTTAGGTGGACGTGTCAGATGCTGCAAAAACAGCCGACGCCTTCCTCAAGATTGCATCTGTGTACAAGGAGGATAATGACGATGTTAAGAGTGCAGTGTTGGACAGCATTGGTGAGACGCTTTCTCTGCATCCGCTCTCTGACAGAAGTGCTTGACTGACGAGGAGCGTTACAAATTAATTTAATAAATCAGTGTCTGGTAATTGTGACCTCTGCTATGACTGCACCAGCATGTGCTGAAATCTGCACATTAGTGTGTTTGACACAGTATATTTAAGTCTTTTAAGGTGGATTTTTCCCTCCTTTAATGCTTCACTTTATTTTTCTTTATCATTTTCTGTTTTGTTGATATCAGTTGGTAATACATTTTTTTTTCCCCACACAGATGCCCTTCTGAGGAAAGCTTTTGCTACTCCTTCCTTCCAAGGCTACAGCTTTGTATCATCTTTGTTAGTGCTGCTCGGACTTATCAAGGTATGCTAATCTACGTATAAACAGCACAAAACATCTCCAGTGCAGAAATGTCTTTCTTCACCGTCACTTTCTTGTGTCTTTTGTGTCCTTTACATTTCTCTGCTCTGCACTTCTCACTTTGGTCCTTTTAGTGTGTTTTCTGTTGTTTTTAACACTCCCCTCTTTTCTGTTCTCACCGTCCATCCCCGGCTGCTTAGAGTGAGGACAAAGTGAAGCCCGTGCTCGTGGTTCCCGGCCACCTCCACGCCTTGGAGCACATTGTTCGACAGGATTACTTCCCCAAAGAGAGCGTGGCTGTGCTACAGGCCTTCATGTCCCGGTAAGGACATGACTGAATGAGCCAATCAGCTGGCAGCTTGCAGGTACAAAATCCCACGGTTACCATCTCATCTTCAGGAATTACCTACATTAATGTTTTTGCACTTGGTGCACGGAGTAATGTTTGTGGACACTGGTGACTGCTGAATTTTGTGTTGGATTGGGTTTAGTAATGTTTTTGATAATTAAATTAACATGCCTCTGTGACATAAATTAAGGCAAATTACTTAATTTATCCATGACGTTAGAATCCTTAAAATTTCAGTCCCGGGTTGATTTAGCAACACCTGTGGTCACCATGGTAACTTCAAGTTTGGTTTAGCGCTGTAGTGATTATTTACAGCAGCAGGATGTGGTATTCACTCCAACTACTGTGCCCCTGGTCATTGTAACAAAGGAACATGTGCAGCAGTTTGGCTCACTGATGTATTTTTGTACAATATTATTTTAAACAATAGTTTAAGCTTTGGCTACATAGACAATACTTGTTAGTATATACGTGGATTAACTCATTGTTGGTTTTGGTGTCTGTCAACAATAGGGGAAATACAAGAATATCACCATTTAGAGAAATACTATGTTAATGGATAAATAATAATTTGAAGATCTGTGTTTATAGGCTTGACCCTATAACCGAGTGTGTTATGATTCGCAGAAACATCAAGGCCCTGGAGTTGTGTGGCAATGCCAGAAACAGCCTCCAGTCAACACTGCAGAGAGTCATGTCTGAGAGCTGAGGACTGTGGATACAAACACACACAGACTGAACTGACTGATCACTGATGGACCTTTTGGAAACCAGCACACATAAGCCCAAATTCAAAGCAAATGAAGCAGAGCAGCAGCACTTGAGAAGAACAGACTCCACTCAGACGCACATCACTGTGTCACCGCTGTCCTTCACACACCGCTTTCTGGACTCTGTACTGGACTTGAATGCTTTGTGTTTTGAAATAGACTATGCTTTTATGGTGTGGACTTACTGACGTGCTTCCTGTACACTCATATATCCACCGGACAGCACTGACAACTTGTTCTTTATGCTCTTTGTATTCTGGTGAATAAGAAATGGCCTCATTCCCCACATAACCCAAGATGTGTGTGCTGTGACACACGGTGGTGCAAACTAGAAAAGCTCTGACCAGAAATGATCTGGACTCCAAGCATCAGCTATTGTACATTTTCTATTTCATATCTACCTTTTTAATATTCTCTTGTTTTAGATTAAATGATAATTCAATTCAGTAATATGGTCAGCCAATGATATTAAAATATATTGACTGAAAAATAAAAATAAGACTAAAGTACAATAGAACAAACAAAAGGGATGAAATAAGTAAATGTATTTTCTGCCTTCAATAAGGTGCAAGGGTGTTTGGATTTGTGTTGTGAAAATAAAGCCGATTTAAACATGTTGCATGTCTTTCACAGCCTTTGCAAATAAAAAGATAGATTTTTAGAGGAAGTACATGAAAACTGAACAACACAACAGCTCTTTTATTGTTTTTCTTCAACAGACATATTTAATCTATTTACTTTCTGCTTATGAACTTGGTTTATGGAAGAAACTCAGGTTTTCTACATATTTTGTTGGCTCCTGTTCTGATTTGTTCCGTCTGTGATTATTGGCATTGGGGGTCAAAGAAGCAGAAAGCCCTGATGTTCCAAAGAATACATGTATCAACAAATGCAATCAATTTGGCCAAGAAACACAGCTGCTTGCTCCCTGTTTCAGCCTCTAAGCGGACAGAAAATGTAAAGCCCAGGTGTTAATTTGCAGTGAGGGGGCTTGGGTCAGAGGTCATCACAAAAGAATTTACCAAAGCCTGGTTTGTTGGCCAGCTGGACTGCAGACTAAGCGCTGGAAATACTCAAGAGTGAAATAAAAACGTCACTGGCAGATAACTGAAGCCTGCACCGGCAGATTCACCTTTAATTCCTCTTTCCAAGTGAGCTGTGACTGACATTTTCCTTCAAGGTAAGCCAGATTGTTTTTTTACTTCCATGAATTTGGTTTTAAACTCCAGTTTGTTGCAAGTTAGTTGTTTGATCTTTCTTGAAACAATTTTTCACCTGAGCTTATGCTTTTGGTGTTTCTAGTGCAGATTTGAGATACTGAGAAGAAAATGTATTTGACAAACAATGTTGATGTAAAAATGTTTTATATTCCAAAATTATAAAAAAAAAACAGCACTTTAGCAATGTGCAGATATGTGTTGCAACAGAAAGAGCCAACTTCAAATAAAGAAATAAGTACATGTAGATAACGTGAGGTCTGTGCATGCTACACTGAATGGTGAAGAGTTTTGACAGCAGCTTTTGGCTTTTTAATATCACATCTCTAACATGTTTTACTGGCACAGATGCATTTTCTCTCTGCGGCGGTCTTCCTGCTGATTTTAGCAGCGCGTTTACCCATTGAAGCAGGCAAATGTCCCAGAGTGTGCAGCTGTGACAGCGCCAAACTCACGGTGGCCTGCGTTGGCAAGAACTTAACGGAGGCTCCCCCGACTATAGATGAGGTGAGCTGTTTGAGGAAGGAACACTGATGTAGACTATTTGGTGCATTTCAGATGTTTCTCACATTTCGGTCTTTATCCATCATAAACAAATAAGGTAAAGGTACACTCCCTTTTTTTTTTAAGACCTCTTGCATGTCAGTCATACTGCTGTACAGCTACAGTAGCAAGTAGGAGAGGGGTGTCTTGCTCGAGGGGTCTACAGCCAGTGTTTATCAGGTGCATTGATGTGACAGATACGATTCCAGTCAGGAGCCTCCTCCTGATTCCAGTCCTGTCCTTTAATTGTGCTTCACGTCTGCCTCAGACACATCCTCCGTTCTGTTTTCTTGGCTCACAGATTACAGTGAAACTCAACCTGAGGAATAACAACCTGCAGGTGCTGTCCAAGGGGGCGTTCATCCCCACGCCCTACCTCACCCACCTCAACCTGCAGCACTGCAACATCATCAAGGTGATGGAGGGCGCTTTCCGTACCCTGGGCCGCGTGGTCTCCCTGAACCTGGCCTACAACAAAATTGACATCCTTTACCAGGTAAGAGAGTGCAAAACTGCAACTCCAAAGAGACGGAGTTGATGTTATTTGCTCAAATAACTTCACCACTGATACATTTAAAGAATCATGAATCATTTTAGAGATATGAGGTTATTTTATCTTCTCTTTCCCTCCCTCTCTCTACCTCCTACCTCACACCTGACTGTTGCAGGAGTCCTTTGATGGCCTCTCCTCCTTGAAGGAGCTGCATCTGGACCATAACCGTGTGGAGGAGATCCAGCCTGGAGCCTTCACACAGCTTGGTTTCCTCAACATGCTGGCCCTCACCCACAACCAGCTGGTTTTCATCCCCAACATGGCCTTCCAGGTATTCAGGCTCCTGACTTTTTAGTCACACACACACTGTACACACGTTCCACAATTATTTATCATGTTTGGCAATATGATCCCACAATGGTCTGACGCCTCTTCCAGGGCCTGAACAACATCAAGTGGCTTCGTCTTAGCCATAACTCCCTAAACAACTTGGCCACTGAGGCGTTCACTGGACTGTTCACCCTCAGCCGCGTCAGCCTGGACCACAATGAGCTGCAGTTCTTCCCCACTCAGACCATGAACAGGTGGGACAATCTGAAGGATTATTATTCCAATGGAAACTGTGCTCAGGACCACTCAGCAGTCTCACTATAGGAACAAATGCCAAGGCTTTTTGCTATGGGCCAAAAATGTAGCATAACTATGACAAAGCACTGAAGTATTACATTAGCATTTAGCTCAAAGCCTTATCAGTTAAGAGGTAATGGACCCTCTATTCATCTTTGTAAGTTCTGCTCTTAAACAAGACATTTTTAACTAGAGGGGGGGATAGATCTCATATCTAGTCACTTATGTCATCCAAGGCCAGATTAACCCACTAGAGGGCAAACATTACCTACTGACACTGCACGGACAGGGCGTTGAGATAAGGTAATAATACATGTACAAGTCCTGTGATATTCAGTATTTTTTATTATTGCCAACAAATCCAATGAAAAATCAAAAGGCAACAATGAATGTATCCCACTAACTATGTGTCATTCAACTTTTCATTTTACCCTTGTCTCCCTGTAAAGACTCCGTGAAGTCACACGGCTAGATATGAGCCACAACCCCATGACCTACCTCGGGGAAGAATCCATCTCCATGGCGAAGCTTACACACCTCTACCTCGACCACATGTCCCTTCAGGACCTGTCAGATCAGGCTTTGTTCTGCGCCCCCCTCCTCTCCCACGTGGACCTCAGCCACAATCAGCTTCGCTACCTGGAGCCCCTCTCGGGCCCCAAGGAGCTGAGCAGCCTCAACCTGACTGGTACATCTGTGTTCTGACATTTTCCACAGACACATATTTAGACATGCATTGCTGAGAGGTTAAAGGTTTTCATTACAATCCTAACATGAAATTCTGGAGGATAATAGCATACCACATGTCATCTTTAATACATCCTGATCATTTTTCTTAAAGGCAACCCAGTCTACTGTAACTGCTACATGCGGCCCCTGAGGGAGTGGGCGAGTGTCAGAGGTGTGAGGCTCCTGGGAGCCTGTGCGGGACCTCCTCACCTCTCAGAGGAGCCGCTACAGGCTGTGGCTCCTCTGGATCTGCGCTGCCGCAGCAGGGGGGCGGTGTTGGAGGACGTGTTTGAGAGGGAGGACGAGAGCACAGGGAGCACCCAACCCACAGCCAAGCCCAAGCAGAAAGTCAAGTGTCCAGTTAACTGTGACTGTGATGTGAGTGTTTTCTTTTGTGGGGCAGACTTTGTCCGCCTCCAACATGGCAGCAGAAAGAAAGCTATTATTCTTTATTTCTTTATGGCATTACTTAACTTAAAAGCAGCTTTAATAAATATTTTTATATAAACAATGGATCACATACTTGTGACTGAGGTTGCTCTTAGTGATGAAACCACAGATAATTATCGACTCTGTACTTCCGGCACGCAAGGTTACTGTTTTGATTCAGTCTCACCGCTCTCATAGCATTGTTTTTCGTCGCAGCAGACATATGATTTCAGCAGAAAAAGCTCTAAAAACCCACTGTACGCTGTGTGTCCAGCACCAAACTGCAGTAAGACAAATTTAGCAACTAGCTGGTGACAATAGTGTGAGTATTCCTCATGAGACAGCTAAAAGGAGTATGAATATTGGACTTACATTCATCAGGTGGCCAGAAACAACTTCAAATGAATGGTAATGTTGAATGCTAATAGGCAACGCTTTGCTAACAAGTTAATCAACATGTCAAAGTTGTCTTTGCTGTGTCTTTCTGCTGCCCCCAAGTGGCCAAAACATGTGAATACTTTGTCCTCCACCAGTGTTTATAAATCGCAATAACATGTATTGTTTATAATATTCTGTTCTGATGTGACCCTCCCCAGACTGAAGCCCAGCATGCCACATGTGAGGGTCGGGGTCACGCCAAAGTCCCGCGTGGCTTCCCCACCAGGACGCAGCTACTTGACCTCCGCAGCAACCATTTCCACTACCTTGCTGCCAACAGCTTCCCGGGCACCAGCCAAGTTGTTTCTCTTCACCTGGAGTTCTGCAAAATCCACAAAATCGAAGGTGGTGCCTTTCGGGGAATGAAAAACCTCTATTATTTGTATCTCTCTGACAATGACCTCACATCCTTGGGCCCTGGAGCCTTTGCTGGAGCCCCTGAGCTCACCTACCTTCACCTGGAGGGGAACCGGCTGGCACAGTTCCCTGGATCAGGTCAGTGGTTAGTCATGTCAAGGATTTACACGGCATGTATGTAAAAAGCACAGGAAAATAAAACATTTATTTTCTCTCTCGTGTCTCTCCCGTAGCTCTGGCACTCTTGCCAAGTCTGTTTGTGTTACACCTGGAGCGAAATGTCATCTTCAAACTAGAGCCCTCTGGTTTGCTGTCCTCAGTGACCCCTAAACTTAGGGAGCTTTACTTGACCAATAACACCATAACTTCTATCGCCAAGAGTGCGCTGGATTCTGCTTTCCTAGGTACACTTCACCTAGATTCAAATCAGCTGACGGAGATGCCTACTCAAGCTCTGTCGGAGGCCCCTAGCCTGGAGGAGCTCAGCCTGTCTCAGAATTCAATTCACTGGGTGGGACCAAACGCATTCCAGCCCATATCCCAAAGTCTGAAGCGGATTTACATGGATCAGATGGGCATGGAGAAGGTACGAGAGACCTTTCTATAAGCTAACAGGACAGCATTTCTTATTTTAAGTGTCCTGTGCATCATGTTTGTTTTTTTCTCCGGTGTTCTTCCTCCCACCATCTCTCCATTTCTGAATAAACCTTCTTCCTTGTGCTGTTTTTATGCAACACCTGGTTCTCCCATTGAATACTTAAAGGCCGTCTCTACCTAGAACACAATATACAAAAATATGTTTTTTAATATTATTCACTACACTGAGCCCATGTACAGGCTAACGGTTAAAAAAAGCAGGACTGCTGATCAGCTCTTTAAATTGTTCCACCATCCAGATGTCCAGGGATGCTCTGGCAGGGCTGGGACCAGGGCTGAGGGCTCTGACTGTGAGAGGAAACCAGCTGGAGGAGTTCCCTGACCTGAGCCCACTCACCGGCCTGGAGGTGGTGGACCTGCGGGACAACCCCCTGCTGTGTGACTGCACTCTGCTGCCGCTACGCAAGTCAGTGCACAGTTTCCCTGGAAAAAGGGGTTTTGCAAATTATTGATCATTTGGCAAAGGTTTATTTCAAGTAATAATAACCTTAGCTGTTAATAGCAGCTGTATACTTGTGTACTTGCATCACTGCTTCTGAACACATTCAATCCCTAAACACTGCTACTGCTTAGCTAGACAGAGGAGAGAGGTAGACAATTGAGTGTTGCTATGGGGATCAAGGAAAGCATAATACTTCACCTAGATTATTAACTGTTATTAAAAGCTACATTATTGACTCTGTCTCTGTCTATCAGGTGGATGGAGAATGTAAGTTTGGAGGTGATTGCCACATGTGGTCACCCTCCTGAGATCAAAGGTCAGAAGGTCAGGGACGTCCATGTCTTCACCTCCTGCCCAGAAAGCGGCTCTCCTCCAGACGAGAAGGTTGTTGTTGCCCCAAGACCTTTAACAGTGAAGAAAAACAAACCCAGCCTTTCGACAGCCCCCGGAGTCAAAGCTAGGCCTGCCAAGCCCAAAGCTAAATTTACCAAACCAACCAAGATTAGGCCTCAGAGGAAGCCTATGCCATCGAAAGTGACAAAGTACAAGAAGACACTGTAATAACTGAATAATTAATTAATAACTAATTTAATGAAGTCAGTTTCTAGTTATTTTGCAATTAGACCTGGAATCAAATTAAATGCTTTGTTATTGCAGTCTGACAGCAGAGTATGAGTGTTTTTTAATTAAGTGCTTAAGATTATAACTGTAGAAACGTATGTGCAAGCCGAGTATAATACGCAGAAAGAAAATTAATGTATGAAATCGAAAACTCCAACGGGTTCCATGGTGTAATGGTTAGCACTCTGGACTCTGAATCCAGCGATCCGAGTTCAAATCTCGGTGGAACCTAAATCTTAAGTTTTTTTTTGTCATAATATTAATGACAAATGCACTTCTTTTCAGCGATAAAACGCACTCAACTTATCTCTATAATTTATATAACACAACACAAACGACTAAAATCCTGGATTAAAATACTAATGCACTCCCGGAAATACTTGTGTTTGGCTGCGTTTCTTCCGGGTGAATTACACAGCTACACACCGGGCTCAGGATTAGACAGAAATTAGTATTAATCATCTGTCGGCTGTGTGCAGATGATTGGAGTTAATGTAAAGGGAAGGAAGCGAAACGGAGCTCGGGTGACAAAGACAAAGAGTTGAGGAACTGAAGACTGTCTGTCTGTCTGTCTTCTAGTTTCACGGCGGTTGGCGTTACTCTTCTTGCTGTGTGGCCCAGACAGCAGCCCTGCCGTCTACAGCTCCTCCTCGCAGTCCAACTGTCCGTACTTATCCAGCATATCCTGTAAAAGACAACAACAACAAAAACGTTTCCCTTAACCAGGTTTTCGTTGTTTGGTTTACTCTGACTTTATTCTCAGAGTTCTGACTTTATTTCCAGAATTAAGTCTATTTGACTTTAGAAATATATCTAAAGTATTATTTAGAGATTAATATTTAGGAAGTCAGACCTCTTGAAAATGCACCAATGGATGATAAAACAGTAGTGACAGTATTAACTTTATAATCGAGACAGATATAAGTCACGTATATTTTCACCACATAGCTAATACAGAAACAGAAACACGCTGACGTTATTGCTGTGGTGCGGACAGTTCGTTGTTTTTCTAAAGTCAAAGGTCAGACATTACCAGTTAACGCTATCTAACATCTTAATGCCATCAGCCTTCTGACCATAACGTTACATTTAGGAAATGGTTTATGTTGTTGTATATGATGTCCACTTTGGTACATGTGTAAATGATTTGTGTGGAGCTAACCGGGTCAAAATGAACCATATATATATATACAAAGTATGTACAATATATATATATTATGTTATATAAATATATATGTGTGTGTATGTTTTTATATATATATATATGTGTGTGTGTGTGTGTGTGTGTGTGTGTCACGTGGAACGTTCATCCTTTCAAGATGGCTGCAGCTATGGATGTAGATACGCCGAGCGGCACAAACAGCGGAGCGAGCAAGAAGCGATTTGAAGTGAAGAAGGTACGGTAACTAACTGCCGGGGGTGTAAATAACGTGTAGAATGTGTCGGCAGTTCCAAATGGCTGCTAACAACCGCTGTCTGTCGTTAGCATGGTAGCGCTAACTTGCCGTATCCTAGCCCAGCGTTAGGACAGTAGCTAGTTAGCTGTTAGCCTGCCTCAAACTGGGCATGACATTGCACTACTGTTTTGAGGACTAGCTAGCTGAAACTTTAACAACATGAGCCCATACTGATGTGGTGGAGATCGCCAGCCCTCAGCACCGTGTAATTAATAAAACAGAAAACCTCATAAATGTTGAGGCTCAAGGTAACAGGCGCTGGGAGCCAAGTTAGCTTAGCTAAGCCGCATTTCCCGGCATTTGTGGCTCCAGGAGGCTAAAACCTGAAGTTACAAGACGTTGATGATCCGCTCCAAACGGAACATCAGACTACATGGTTAACTTACAATAAGGTATGATTGAGCTTTGTGCTTTCTTTCTAACGAAGTAATGGCTAACGACATTAGAACCGACAGCTAAGGCTATATGTCACAACACAATTTCACTTGGAGTAAAATGACAGTGACAGCAATATAATCAACTGGCAGGGCTGAGTCTCAGGTGCTGGGTGTCATGAAAATGTGATGCATTTTAATTCAGAAATGTATCGTTGTAAACGCTGTATTTACAAGCAACAGAATTTCAAACTATCTGAATTCAAAACTCCTTTATCCAAGAGAACCCAACCATGACTTCCTTTACCGAGTTTGTTGTTCTGTTCATACTACATATGGTGTGTTGTTGTTTTTAATGTGTCTACAAATGTGTTACTTTATTTTATTTTTTTTTTAAATTTTAAGACCACAGGTGGGAAAGGAACGGGGGAGTTGATGCTTTGCCTTTTCTGTTTACAAATTAAAGACATCTGGTTGAAACTTAATACAGTGAAGGTAATAATAGGAAGCCAAACTCTTTGTTTTGTGTCAAATCATCAAACATCTCCCACCTCGTGACTTAATTTTCTAAACATATAAGAAAATAATTATCTTATTATTGTATTGGCGTTAATCAGTAGAGCAGCTGTCCCATCAGATCACAACAGCTTGTGAACTGCTGGTCATTTACTGTTAACTAGTTATTGTGTGCTGTGCTGCTGTGCGTGCAAATTGTTTGAATGTAAAACATGAAATTTAAGTGTACTGTGACACGCAAGTAAATCTCTACATCGGTGTCAACAAGACGACCTGCAGTGAATGTGTTGGTCAGATACTGTGATTCTGATTTCCCACCAGTGGAATGCTGTGGCGCTGTGGGCCTGGGACATCGTGGTGGATAACTGCGCTATCTGTCGGAACCACATCATGGATCTCTGTGAGTTCACCTTCACATGGTTTTGGACTCAGTCCTTTGATGCATATTGTGCCTGTGAATAATAAATGACCTGGTCAGAGGCCGCAGCTGTGAAAGTGCACATCATCGGAGATGTTTTAGGCTCTGAATGATGCTTATCAGACTTGTCTTCACCAGCCTGTTTTGTGAAATTTGCATTGTTGTCCCCCCCCATCAGGTATAGAGTGCCAGGCCAACCAAGCTTCTGCAACCTCTGAGGAGTGCACTGTAGCCTGGGGTGTCTGCAATGTGAGTGTTCACAGCCGCCTCCAATATATATCACTGATCAGGTCCATTATGACTGTCATCAAAAAATGTTTTCCCTGGAAAACATACCTAGATTAAGTGCAAAGTAGTTCCCAATGACAGATTTGCACAAGGTCTGCAGGGTATCCCAGCTAACCACTTTTAGTTACATTTAGTTGGGTTTCTCATCTAAAATCATAATTATATCAACCTTTTCATCCAAGATAAAGGCAAAATTTGTATCTGAAACTTAGTTGTACTAGCTTACAGGTAACATCTGTACATTTTCTGTTGGGGACAAATATACACGTACGGTCTAGTGAATTTGTGCTTATGTGTACAGCACACATTTTGATGTGTCTTTCTACTTTTGTTTGTCTCGTCCTCAGCATGCCTTCCATTTCCACTGTATTTCCCGCTGGCTGAAAACCAGACAGGTGTGCCCTCTGGACAACAGGGAGTGGGAGTTTCAGAAGTGAGTATCGGTCCTTGTAGATTCTTGTGTACACCTTGGAAGTGTAATACAGATGTATGACTTTTTGGGAAACTGGTGTGGATTACTGGAACAATTAATCTTACTTGGGTTGCGCATTTGCCTTTAGACGATGACAAGCTGTGAATATTTCTTGAAATGAACCACTGTATTGACAGTACGTCCTCTTTGTTTTTACAGATATGGACACTAGCTGTGTTTTTGTTGACTGCTACAGGAGTCACCCTTACTGCTTCTCTTTTCCCTCCCACTTGTAATCCTAATTGATATTTTACAACCATGTCTGTTTTTTTTGGTATGCTGTAAGTTCAAATAAACACGAATATTGTCAGAAAACAACTTGTTTTGCTTGTTCAGCTAGCAGGGGCAGGAATGCCACATACTCTATTGAATGAACATGAGAGAGGTCCCGATACTCCAGCTACTGAAAATAACATGGCTCAACATATGACTCTTTAACAGTTAAATTACATTCTGGTGGGCAAAAAGCTGTCCTTAGTAAAGGGAATTTGCTCGGCCCAATCAGCTTTGGCACAGTGATTCAGGGCTCACAGAGCGTTGCAGAGCAGTAATCCTCTGGCTCAAAGGCAGATGCCCTGTGTGGATTAAGAGGCCTGGTGACCCATTCTCCCTGTGGGCCTGATGCACCTGTCGGGACTCAAACGGATGTTCAGAGTTTCTATTAAACAGTTTTAGCCACTATCATCTTCTAGTTTTACGGTGGTTGACATCCAGCCTATTGGTGCATTACCACCACCTTCTGCTCCAGAGAGTGGGAACAGAAAATATTCTTAACTACATCCCTTCAACGAAAACCTTTTTTCCATTGAGACAATTAAAAATAGTAGTTGATTAATCAGCAACCATTTTGATTATCAATTTAGTCTACGTCATTTAACCAAGACATTTAAATTGCCGCCCTGTGCTTTACATATGTATCTGTACACATTTTGACCAAATGATTGAGGGGAAAATCATCAGCGTAATAAGACAATTGTGAATGGAGTTAATTTTAGTCTGTTAGAAAATAGTACAACACCCATAATTTCTAATGTCTTTAAATGGCTTGTTTTGTCTGAACAATCCTAGAACTACAGATATTGAAATTACAGAAAAGCAGAAATCCTCACATTTTAGAACTGTATAATAAACAGCATTTTAATTATTTCAAATTCAGCTCTTTTCCCCTTTCAGTCCAGCTTTGTGTTTCTGTCAAATTGGAACTCTAGTTTAAATAGCTTCATCAGTACAGGAAACCATCATTTCTGCACGTGAGGATATGTGAGGTTGACACTCTGCGCAAAACATTTATGCTCAATACACCCAATTTACAATTGATTTGACCTACAAATACACTAGAAGGAGTTTGAGTGAAGGTCCTCCAGGATGTTCATGTGCCAAGAAATTAACTTGCTGAACCACTTAGTGTTTCTGCATGTTTGGTTGTACAAGATGCAATGTAAAGCAAACAAAGACCAACTGAACTAAAAGATGTCAAACCTATTTTGCAGCAACAGAGGTTTTATTATTGTGAATCATTTCCAACAGGGTTAGACATCAATCAATCAGTAACTTTGTATAATGGATCTGATCACATGAAGTGCCGATGGTTGTGTATGAGAGTTCGGCTCTGGTCAGACTGGTGGCTAAACCATTACCACGTATTAAATAGCTGTAAAAGTGTTTGAACTAGTGTCTGAATGCAGGAGCTCCCAGTTTAGCTTTTCCAGATACAGGTTAAGAAATGGAAACCTGTGGGTAAGTGAAGCCCCGGCTGAGACAAGTCAGAAGGCTGACAGACCTGACTCTTAACCATCGGGTTGCTTTGTTGAGACGTTGTGCTAACAGGCTGATTAAGAACATTTAAAAAGTTGCCCCACTTTCTCTAAACACCAATTAACACCCGCTCCCCAGTTTGATCTGCACACAGTGGAATAATTGTTGAGAGGCGTTGAGGCTCTCCAGATTGTTTCACCACATATCCACTCTCCTCTCAGCTTTGGTCCTTTCCGGCCTATGGCTGTGGTGAGGCTCCAAATTTGGCACTCAGCTTGGTGACGAGGGCCATGATTTTGGGGTTGTTCTGGTACTTGGCGATGTTGGCCGGGTTCTGTGCCACATCCTGGAAGGCAGCCATCACCTCAGGGTCCTGGAGTTTAATATAAAATGCAAACAGGGTCACTTTTATTCACACAGGGCATTTCCAAATCCACTTTAAAAAGACATAGTGAAAGAAAAAAAGTATTTCTCATCTCTTGGCAAGATGAACAAGTGTTATTTCCCAAAATGTTGAATTATTCCTTAAGATCTGTATAACCTAAAATATAAAACATGGCAGTGGAGGTGGTGGGGTTCAGAGGATTAATGTTGATGAAGTCACCTTCATGGCATTGAGCAGTTCAGGATCCTTCAGAAAATCACCGAGACCAGGCACGCCACCAGGGGCTCCGCCTGGGAAACCAGTAGGACCTGCAGAACAACAGAGGGTCACATTTTGCACTTACAGGAGCCATTGCATCCGTCTGATAAACCAATGATAATCCCAACAGCAGGGAGAAATACTGTTGACTGGAGCTGTAAATACGAAGGCTACAAACAAAGTGGAAATAAATATCGACCTGCGATTGTCAAGGATACACTGCCTCAAATCATAGAGAATCACCCGGTGTTTTGACCTCTGATCTTACAGCATATAATACTATGCAGCAAGGTATCAAAAGTGTGTTTTAAGAGTATGAATGATTATTTTTCCACAGTGCATTTTCTTTATTTGGAGCTTATGTCTACTCTCCTACCTGGGAAGAATCCTCCTCCGAACTGTCGTGCATCCTCATCCTGTTAAGGCAAAAGAATGTGGCGAGTTGATCAGTGTCGGACGCACTCAGGAGATGCATGTGGTTTCTTCTGTTCTTATTGAAAACTCTTGATTGTAAAAATGTCAGTGGCATTCACTTTGTGTGTTCAAAATGATAAATACAGAAAGGTAGATGATGTAGAGAGCTTGTCATGGAGCTGCAGCCTGGAGCTTTGTTTGCAGTCTGAGACTGGAAGTGGTGAGTCAGAAAGCAACTGACCCTTCCCTGAACAACAATTGTTCAATCATAGCTTAGCAACCATAACTAGACACGGCAGGTCTGTCATGCTTTGGATTTCTCTACATGTTGAAGGGGTGTGGATGGGGGACTTGTAAGGTTAAAACTCTGTATATTAAGAGTTTGGAGGGTGGTGTCCTTTCTTAAGCATGTCCACAACCAAAAACACACTACCAACAGTGTAAATAATGGATTGAACAGTGAGTGTGACTGCTGCAAACGGTAGCATGTCCGTGTTACTTCCAAGTCCAAGGAGCATTTCACATTAAATTATTTTGTGGGGTTTAGCTTAGTTGACATTAGAACATCTAATGTGTAGTCTTTGCCCACTGTGTGGAAGCTGGTCCTGGATGGTGTGAGAAAGCTTGACAGGCATAGCAGTAACAAAGGGGGGTGGGGCTCAGCAAATGTCAGTTGTGCCTTTGAGCTACCAAGGTGGGAAATCATACAAGTGTTTGGCTGCTCTTGGGAGCTTTTTTCAACTAACTTCAGTACATTAAAATATGCTGATACAGTTGTCTGAAATAGGAAATCCCCACAGCAACTCACCCTCTGAGCTCGTGCGTGCTCCTCTCTGGCCTTCTTTACCCGCTCTTGTTTCTCCTTGATCTCCTTCTCTTCTCTTTTGCGCTCATATTTGCGTCTGTGCTCTATGATTCGGTTCGCCTGAAATCAAGGAAAACACGACGATAGATGACGTACTGCAATCTCACAGCTGGGAGCATCATGTTTGATTCCCCGTCAGCCTTTAGGGGCTTCTGGAGACCCAGTCTGATCAAACTGTTTATCTGCATCAGATTCACGTGAACACTGAAGGAGATCACACAATAACTCCTCTATTCTGAGCTTACACACACTGGAATAACAAATCCCTGGCATTATACCTTAGGCTGGACCTCCTTCAGCATCGCACTGGCGGCCTCGTCATAGTCCAGTTTGCAGGCTGTTGCCAGGTCCCTGGCTGCCTCCTCCCAGTGGCCCAGCAGCCTGCAGCAACAAACACACACACAAGGCAGCGAGCAAAATATAGCACCGTTAGATCACTAACCAGATGGCACAGCAGTGTATGGCATTTGATGTGATTAAAGCCTGGGGAATCGTGACGCTGCAAAGTTAACAGAAAAACAAAGTCAAAAGCATGTCATCCATCTTTGCTGCACCCATGTTTCAAAAAAGTTAGCAGAACACAAACAAGCTTTGGCCATGATTGAACTTTAAAAAAATAACATAAAATGAAAACAGGTGCTTATTATGTGAATTCTGTGTCATTTCTCGATGCCGTACTCTGATTGGTTGGTGTGGAGATGTGGGTTGTGGCAGCAATCACATTGTGAGAATGTAGTCCTACACTACCAACACGGTCAGGATTTTGATGCAGGTCGTCTTTGGTCACCAAACCTCGAAAACAGTGGCTGGTGGACGCGCCTCACATTGCAAACTAGGACCACGGCTTTGAATTGACGATTAAAGATTTCATCACAATTGTCAAATTGCATCAAGGAGAGATCATAATCACTAAGTGTATTAAAGATATAACACGTTCTCTGTCTTTATTCTGCATTGCCACTTAGCTCAGCAGAAAATATTAAATAAAATATTGAGTGCCAGTTACCAAACAAGATGAGGTGTGTCATACTCATGAGTGTTTACACTGAGGGTTTGGTTATGTCACACGTGTATAAAGGTGTAAATGTTACCTCGTGAGCATGTGTTCTTTATCTCAAAATCATCGTCCCTGTGGAAGGTTTCTTAAATGGAAATGTACCTGTGAGCCTTTCCCCTCCACTTGTAAGGCTGTGCAGAGTCTGGGTTGATGCTAATGGCTCTGTCACAGTCTCTTATGGCTGCGTTGGGTTTCTGCATCTGGATGTAGACACTAACACAAACAGGATAACTGATTACACTCACTCATAATGGACGGTGTAACAGAAAAGTAGCTATAAAGATAAACAGCAAGCCCATAAATGTAAGTTATTATTTTGAGGAATGGAACAGTGGCACGGCTAAATGATACTTTAATGCCCTTCCATGAATAACCTGACTGAAAAACACTGAGGACTCTCACCTTGCCCTCTTGGCGTACAGGATGGCTAGGCAGGGGTTCAGCTTGATGGCGTCAGTAAAAAGATCCAGAGCTTTCTGTAGATCACCTTTGAGAAGAAAAAAAAGCCGAAACATTAAAACAAGGATGAGAAATCATACATCTAATTTTATTTTGAGCGTCTTTCCTTTTACCTAATCAATAGAGAAACTGTCTGCATGCACCGTTCACTTTCTGAGCAGAAAGTCAACTTACCTTCTCCTAGAGCATCAATGGCCTCCATCTTTTTCTCGTTAGCCTGGTCCATCATCTGCTCCGTGACCTGAGGAAATGTGTGGACACGGATGTTCAAACTAATCCTGCCTAAAGTGGTAAAAGCCCAGTTATTTTCCAGGCCTGGAATCTCCTTGTAACCCGTTTGGTTTCCATGTGGGAGAATAGGGTTTGAATTAGAGTAAATGCATGCAAGATTCACAGAGAATATAGAAAAGCTCAACATTTTACCTCAATGGTGTCAAACTCTCCCATCTCCTGTGGTTCATCAGTGTCTGGCTCGATCACTCCCTCATCGTCGATTTCTGAAAAAGCAAATCAATGAACCAAACGTTTACAGTTAGCTCATGTTGGCACATGCAAACAATCTCCGTTACTTTGAAATCCTGATTTAGGGTTTTCATCACAGTGATAAGGTGAGTCATTATTAGAGCCATTTTACTTCAATTTAATTTAACTTGGTGAAATGCTGTTTAACAAATAGACTGAATTAGCAAAAATGTATAGACCCTTGACCCCGGAGTCCAGAGAAACTTTGATAAGGGTTGAGCTGGACATACATTACCTATTTCACTCTCCTCACTCTCAGATGGGACAGGAGGCTTGGGCTCAGAAGGTGAAGCTGATGTAGGAGGAGGACCACAAGGACAGCCACCCTACAAGTCAGAGAGCAATCTGTTACAACATGATGTGACAAGTGAGAAACCTAAACTCATCAACTGACAATACTATTCAACTTCAAATCATTTTCTTATTTCTTGTGTTTCAGTGTTTTGTCTCTGAGCAACACAATATAATAAAATGACTAATAATGAAATTCAGAAAAAACACAAATATCAGCTCCTCAAATGCATACAGTAAATAGCATAATAATGTTTATGCGTCACCTGGCATGAATCCTTTGTCTTGGGTGGGGGAGGGATTGTTGCACCCATGCTGCAACATAAAATTATGGAGAATTATTCAAGAAGCAACACAAGGATCCTGATTTTTCAGGTCTCTGCTGGATAGGCCAATAGACATATCTCAATGTGGTAAATGTGTATATCACAAAATATATACATTGATATTATGACACAAACAGATGTATACTGTGACAGGGTTTGGTTTACTGCCACTTCACCAACCTCAATTATACCTATTATCTTTATCACATAATCTACGGATTATTTCCTCGATTTATTGTTAATAATGTCAACAAATAGGCCCAAATAGGTCAAATCAACAGTCCCTCAAGCTTTTCAATAGAAAATAGTCACATTGGAGAAACTACAACAATGTATGGCTTATAAAACTAGATGCAGACTAATGATCTGTCAATCAACTGTTTAATTAAAATGGAGTTATCGTTTCAGCTCTACTCTGTATAAATCTGCATTTCACTTGGTGGCAAGAACAGCACCTGGCCTTTTATACAATCCATGAACTTTCTGAATACAAATCTTTGGAAAAGTGTGAACCGGTTTCTGTGTATTTTGTAAAAAAAATTTTAAAAAAAAATTAAAAAAGGGGAGGAGGAAAGGTTACTTTGTAGTAGTGTAAATCATCAACGATAAATAAACGTCCCCCTGTTGAATAAAGACTGAGATTATGTCTCTGCGCGCACACAAAGAACCAGACCCAGGTGGGCGGGACTGGGCACGTGGTTCAGTGTATTCTGCACTCTGTTTGAAACTTCATCTAATAATGTATGATTCTTTTACAGAACAGCCCGGGTAGATGTACAGCAACAGCTCCGAGTTATACGGACCTCTGCAGCCAGGTCCGGAGGAAGCTCAGCTCTGGAAGGTGCAGGATCTCGGGGCTGGACTCGCACATCTGCACGAAGCCCCGTAGCTCTGTCACTTTTCGTGGGTCCATACTGCTCGGTCACGTACAGCACACACCGCGCGCTGCGTGTGGGGGAAACCAGAGGGACAGACAATGAATAACTTCGCCAAGTCTGGTGTTGTTTACGTGCTTAGCTGCTAACGATGATGCCAGCGTTGTTAAGCTAGCTATGCTAACGGGCAGGGATTGAATGGGAGTGCGCAGCGAGCCCACTTTGTTCACTTCACGTAAACCCAGCGACACGTGCAAATAAGGAACTAGCAATGAGGCAACCACGCACGACTAGCAATGGACGGCTATTCCAACGGTCGCACGCCAGACGTTTCTGGAAATGTGAATCCGTGAATGACGCGACAAGTGTTTGACGCATGATAGCGTCGTTAGCTTAGCTGCAACACGGGCCGCGATTAGTGAAATACGCTTCGTATATGCAGCCGTACATTTCAGTGACAGCAATCGAATGGAAACGCACCTGATTCAAGATGCACACCTTTGATACCCGAGAAGAAACCCCGCAAAGTAACGTTGCAGTTGATTCCTATTGCCACAACACTGCCTCACCGATAGTGGCGTCGCTCCTGTGTTTTCATTCAGGCAACTCGCCGGACAGCCCGACAGAGGACCCGGGAAATGTGCTGCCCTGAGGTGAGCCTGTCAGGCTGCCGTCCGGACGCATCCAACTCCGCAACATCGAACGTTACAAAAACTCAACTGTGCCGTTACGTTATTATAGTGGTTGATTCCAAACGACTAAAAGACACACACAGTTTACTGTTAGGTGTTATCTATTAGGAAAAAATAAAATAAAATAAAAACATGTGTTGAGATGTTTGACTGGTAGGGGGAGCGGGGAGCGAGTTGCTCAGCATTGAAAAGAACGTATGTGGCCTTGATAAGGTCTGTGTTGGATTTTGGAAGCATAGCGTATATGGATCAGCAGCCAGGTCTCTTATAAGGCAATTGGATGTGATTCAGGCTTTGAGAGCGTGCAGTGGGGCCTTCAAAACGTAACCCTACAGGTAGAAATACAGAAGGAAGCAACTGATGGCAAATTAGAAAT
The DNA here is from genome assembly GCA_036023855.1 of Gadopsis marmoratus. NCBI lineage: Eukaryota > Metazoa > Chordata > Actinopteri > Centrarchiformes > Percichthyidae > Gadopsis > Gadopsis marmoratus. Next base: position 25,032 of record JAVQJF010020205.1, read on the forward strand.
TACTGGGCCAAAGGAGTGTTGCAAGAGGGCCAGGAGAATGGGAGGTTTCAGAGGGAGTGTATTATCTGAGGCTAAGCCCTTTAGTAGTTTATCCGGTGGTGCCTCCAAGGATGCTTGTGTGGCCTGATATAGACTGGTATTTGTTAGAGGTAAAAGGTAAAGGAAAAGATAAAAGTGACTTGGTAAGTGCATTCAACTATCATGTATTGAAAGAGTATTGTGACTGTACACAGATTTATACAGATGGTGCAAAGGAAACCTGAGACAGGAGTGACAGGGATTGGGCTGGCAATACAAGCAAACGGAATTAACAGAAGAACATCAAATAATTTAGGGGTTTACACAGTGGAGATGTTGGCAGTTGTTGGTTGTGCTATGATGGGTGGGAAAAACTGGACAAGATAAGATTAAGGTCTTTCCATTCAAACAGCCATCAATATATACTATATGAAGTCCTTCAGTCAAGAAGAACAAACCAGGGAGGTCAGGTAAAATTCCTGTGGGTTCCATCGCATGTAGGGGTGAGGGGGAATGAGAGGGTGGGTGAATCGGCAGAGAGGGCTTTAAAGGAAGGAATATAGAAATGCAAATTAGTATCAGTAAAGCAGGGGTCAAATACATAATCTGGGGGGAAAAAAACAACAAACTGGCAAGACAGGTGGGACAGAGAGGGGAAAGGGAGGCATCTGTATGAAATTCAAAAGAGTGTGAAAGGTGCTAGGGTAGGTAGTGGACATAGAGAGGAACCTGTATTGACAAGGTGCGCTAAATAAAACACAGAAAAGGGTAGGGTAACACCAAGCAGGATTTTGTGTGAGGGATGTCAGGAAGAAGAGTCGGAAGAGCACGTAGTTTTGAGCTGTAGAAGGTATGAGACACATAGAGAGAGGATGAGGAATAAGTCGAGGGCATTGGGGGTGCAGGAATTCACATTAAGAGGATTACTGAGTATGGGTGAGAGAGCACAGGTCAGGGTGCTGTTATCTTTTTAAAGGGTAACAGGATTTTTTTTAAATTGATATGATGGATAAGCATGGATAGGGTGATAGGGTAGCTGACATGAATTGTGTGGGTGGAAGTTGATTTATATTTTTTTGTCTGTTTTGGTTGAAACGATGAAGACAGTAAGTCTATTGCCTGTTCCGCACTCCGGAGCAGAAGGTGGCGGTAATGCGCCAATAAGCCGGATGCCAACCGCCTTTAAACAGGAAGAAGCAAGCAGCAAAACTCAGGACAGCAAATGTTAGCAAATAAGGGAGCAGCGAGCTAGCGAGGGTAACTGTCAACTAAAGACAAATGTAACGTCGGTAAGTCGCCATGTGTCTCCATAAATATCCAGTGCTAGTTGACCACTTTGTGCTTCACTGGCAGCTGTAGCTGCTCGGTGTCCTCATGTTGCCCTCAACCCGGCCTCTGCTCCGGCCTGCTGTCAAGCTGCTGAGTCGAGGTGAGCACAGTTTTGTCGCCAAGAAATGTACTTTACACTTTATACTTTTAATCCACCACATCTCACGAGGGAAATATTAAGGCGTTATTCCACTATATTTATTTGACAGTTGCTACTTTTCAGATAAAGATTAGGATTTTACGCAAAAAGCATATGGTAAGCTTGTGAAACACAGTGCAGTGTTGCATATTAAGCCAGTGGTTCCTAACCCTTTTGGCTTGTGACACTTGACAGTAAAGCAGTGTTTAGTTTGCTGAAACGTGTCAGGCTCCCAAAGATTTCTCCTCTAAACTTCTCAGATGTTTCTTTGAATCAACTGTTAAACGCAAACGGGTCAAATTATTCAATATTTCACAAATGGTTACATCCAAAACATGAATTTAAGTTTGTGTAGCAAAACCACTCAGATATATGTTGTGACCCTTTGGAGGGGCCAGACCCCTATTTTGGGAACCACTGGACTAAACTACCAAATTTTTGTAATGAACAAATATACATGCACATACAGTATCAGATGGTCTTTACATTTTGATAGTTACAGTATCCCTTAGATTTAGTTATTAAAGAATAGTTATGAGTGGGACATTTTACAATTGAGAAATATCAGCCGACGTATACAGTACGCCAGTACTGACGTATGAGTTAAAAGCATCCCGTTGTGAAGCTCTACTCTGGAAAACATCCTTTGACTGCAGAAGAAACGGAACGAATGGTTAAAGCGGCTGCATGCTGCATTGTAGTGTTTACAATCTGTGTTGTGTTGCTGTCTGCAGGATGTGTCTGGTGCTCATGCAGACACATTTCTGTGAAACCAGGAGGTCTGAAACCTAAGACAGTTCCTCCGCGGTACCTGGGCCAGCCCAGCCCTTTCACTCATCCACACCTCATCAAAAATGGTGAGTACGGTTTACTAATGGAATGCAGTTCATTTACACTTTTTAGGGAAAACCTAATGTATATCAGCAACAGGATCAATTCGTAGTTATCTCTTTAGGGAGTTAAGATTCATGCTCTGTACTGGCACAGAAACTAGTCCATCGCACAGCACAGAATTAGCAGATAAAGCTATTGTAGACAACTCAAGGCTCTTGCGGTTTACATTTTTCAGTTCATTCAGCACTCTACACTGCGTTCACATGAAGAAACAAAAATTAATTTAATTTATGGAGCCCTTTTCAAGATACTCAAATACGCTTTTAACACACAAAGAGACAAATTGTAGTCCACAGTCTACGTGTAGGTGATGAGCTGTTGTTTAACACCCTCTGATCTTCGCTCCTCAGGTGAGGTGACCCCAGGCTTGAGCCAGACAGAATACGAGCTCCGCAGGCACAGGCTGGCCTCACTTATCGAGGCCCAGGCAGACAGGCTGGGACCCCCTGCCTCCTCCAGCACCCATGTGGCTGTTGTTTTGTCCCACCCGACCCGCTACATGACCAATGACATCCCTTATCCCTTCCACCAGAACCAGGTGCATGTTTGGTCTCAAGTTGCATTTCTTTATCTTCATTTTGTGCCTATTGGGGTTTTTTGTTTTGTTTTGTTTTTTTACGCAACAGGAAGCAACATATATTGTTTAATAGTAGCAGTTCAAAATACCTTATTTACACAAGGGAAGGGAATGTGAAGAGGCAAACTTCAGGTACACCATTATCTGTGACTCTGCTTTTATGTTATTATCAATTTGGGATACTGATTGTTTGTAATTTTAGCAAGGCTTCACCATTTAACCTGGAGCCAAATGTTCCCCAGGATTTTCTCTACCTCAGCGGCATCCTAGAGCCTGACAGTGCTTTGGTCCTTTATGGGAAAGGGCGACCAGACCAGGCCATCCTGTTCGTCCCCCGCAGAGACCCGGGGAGAGAGCTGTGGGACGGGCCGCGGTCAGGGAAGGATGGGGCGGCTGCTTTGACTGGCATAGAGAGAGTTCATAGCACAGAAGAACTGGGTGTTGTGCTCAAGAGCCTTAAAGGTGGGTGGGATGTGTGAGGACTCATGTCTAGCAGTCACTGGCTGATTTTTGTCATTGAACAAGATTTTTTTGTTGCTTCACTTGGACATAATTGACAGTTTGTTAAGCCCCGCCCGTCGTAGTTTCAGTTGCTATGCCTGTCAAGCTTTTTGTTGAGGGGCCGCAGGGGTTGCAGGGATGTAGATATTAAGTCTGTTGTCCGTTCTGCTCTCCGGAGTGGAAGGTGGCGGTAATGCACCTGGATGCCAACCGCTGAAAAACTAGAAGAAGAAGCTTATGCGTATGCAGGTTACAGTGATAACAGTGGCAGATTTATCACTCGACATTCGTAATCATTTAGTTAGATAGCTGTAGGTAGTGAGCTAGTTACAAGGAAGCGTTTGTTACAGCAAAAAAACACACTGTCCTACTTTTGCGCTTGTGTTTTTGGTTTTGGAAAGTATTAAATTAACAATGACCCTCCAAAAAATCCAAAGTTTAACAGGCCTGCTGTGCCTAATTGCGGTTGCTAAGCTATGATTGGACAATCAGTGTTTGGGGCGCGTTATTTAACAGGAGCTGACATTTGACAGCTAACTAATTATGACATCAACACTGTTACCATTTTGTCTTTGATCCTCTTGCAGGCACTCTGCTGTGGTACGACAGCTCTCAGCCTGCCCACCCTCAGCTCCACCAGGCTCATGTCTGTCCTGTGCTGGAGGCGGGGCCGGTGCAGCGATCTCTCAGGCCCCTCATACACTCTCTCAGGGCCCTCAAGAGCCCAGCAGAGGTGGCCCTCATGCAAGAAGCAGGTCACATCACAGCCCAGGTTGGTGTTTAAATGACTTACAGGGTCAACGTCTTAGTGTAGTAGTGTAGAATTACTATTAAATGCCTGCAAATAGGACATTTTCATTTTTTAATATTGTTATGTGACAGTGTCTCTTTACCACTTTGTCCAACACTTTAGGGGTTCTTTTTAAGACAGCTGTACAGTGTACTCACTCCAACTCCAATCCCTGTGTTTCAGGCCTTCAGGAGGACGATGGCTCTGTCTCAAGGAGACGTCGATGAGGCTGTGCTCTTTGCTAAGGTAACTGAAAATATTTGATGACCTCTGTGTGGCACTGCACTGCTTCTCTGACATGTGTGGGCTGTTAAAATCTCCATGTCTGTAATTTATCAGGTTTAGTTTCAGGATTTAATGCATCCATTGATTATTCAGTCAATATGCCGTTGCTCATTACAACTGGACACGAAAATTCTTTTATAATATTTTCAACAAAAATGACACATTATATGCAGTATTGACAATTTCAGTTTTAAGAAGTATTCATTTAGGAAAACACAGAAAATGTTTTCCTCTCTGGTCCTCAAAGCAGAATGTTTACATGCACACGAGGAACCAGCAGTGGCCATCAGACACAGACTATTCCTTACAGCAAAAGATGAACTTGTATCCAATGTATTCAGAGTAGTTATAAGTTGTAGACAGTGTGATTAACAGATATTTCTTAAACCAAAACAGCCCGATAGCCGCCACTTTCTTGTAAATGCTTTGTCATTTTTACATAGTAAAGACTTCTTCTTTGGTAAGATGGTATAGATGACCAAAAACATGAAGCTCACTGTCCTTTTTTTTTAAAACATGAAATCTTATTCCAGTTTGATTTTGAGAATCGGATCCATGGCGCCAATTTCCTGGCCTACCCCCCCGTTGTTGCTGGAGGGAATCGAGCCAATACTCTGCACTACATAAACAACAACCAGATCATCAAGGTAAAGGAAGGTGTTGGATGTGCTAAAGAATCATCCCTGTCATTTACAATGAAGCTGAACATCCACATTAAGTGTTCTGAAAATGTAGTGACGTGTATAAAGTAATGATTGAGTAGCTTAAATGACTCGATATAATTACCCCCTCCCCTTTTTGCTCCTCCCATCAGGATGGAGAAATGGTGCTGCTTGATGGTGGATGTGAATACTTTGGTTATGTCAGTGACGTCACTCGAACATGGCCAGTGAGTGGAAAGTAAGTTTGACAAAATAAGTTGCACTGTTCAAAGAAAAATAATGTTGATAAAGAATGTCTGGCTAAAGGTTTTACACTCGTATAATACAAAATCTACTCTGCATTACAGTAAACAAAAGTTACAATGACCTTATCATGCTGATTCCAGAACACCACACAACGCAACAACACTACACTGCATAAAGTATGTATACACTTATGCAGCATATGCTACAAATGTGTAATTCTTCACCACAACTGTCCTGTAAATGCAGACCTTTAATTGAAATCCATTTTTCTTTAAATTAGTCCTCACCCCTTGCTTCTTAAACACATACATACACATACGATTTGTTTTGAAATCTTCCAAGTCTTCAGATTTTAGGGCCTCCTTTTTAAAATGAGGGCAAATTCAATATGATTGTTACCAATGATAAAGGCACTGCTCCACTCCTCAATGCCAGATTCAGCCCTGCCCAGGCCGAGCTGTACGAGGCCGTCTTGGATGTCCAGCGTTCCTGTTTGTCTCTGTGTTCCCCGGGCGTCAGTCTGGATCACATCTACAGTACCATGCTGTCTCTGCTGGGGCGACACCTCAGGCAGCTAGGCATCGTCAAGGCCAGTACCAGTGATGCTGATGTACTAAAGGTAATAATCAGAGAAATAGAAGTAGAGTGGATTCCACTCTGCTTTATCCCATATGAGGGTGAATTGTGTGTCAATATTTAAGCAGCTTTTGGAAAACAAGTTTTTTTTTATTGCACAAGAAAGTTGTTTTCCAGATTCAAATATTCAGCTGCTCGTTAAGAAACCTGATGAACAAATAAAGAAGCCCAATATCATATTTCACTCTGCTATTAACTTAGAACAAACATGTTGCATTTCTGCTTACAGACACACACACACACAGTATTTTGTATTTTTAATATTATATAATATAATGATGAATATCAATCAACCACACCAGAGGGAGACGTGATGATATTATCACTATAGCCATGTCAGTGGGGCTTTGAATTGAAACATTTTTTGGTATTTTATGTCTTCACCAGTGGTTTGCTGTCAGGAAATAGCCATAAGCTCCCTTGGCCAATGTAAATTATGTAATTGCAGCCTCAATGAAACACAATATTTTTGTATAGCTCTGCATGATAGAGGCACCCATTTCCTGCAGCGGTTCTTTTCAGGGAAATAAAACGAGCAAGCCAAACCAAAGCTGAACGTAAATATATTCATTTTTTGGTTTCTTTACAACAACAAAAAAGAAAGAAAGAAAAACACTGCGAGGTAATAAAGGATGTTTTTTGGCAGCCAATAGTCTTTTTGTTCACGATGCATAGCAGGCTGAGATATCAAGACAAAGAATCATGAACTTCACACAGTTTCACACTCCAAGAAAGGCCTGGCCAGCCTGAGGCCTCTTCCTCTGCCTTCTTGGCTTCTGAATTGGCTGACTGACTGATAAAGGGGTTTCCCAGTGAGAGGCCTTTTAACAATGGGCTCAAAGTTATCAACCCTACTGAGTATATGATGAAATGGCAGTTTGAATTTCATGTTCTTAATGTTTTAGCAACAGGCTGTGACTGCTGGTAGACAATGGCAAACTTCTATACGACTGCCTAAAGCTTTAATTTTGTTTATGCTCATCCCAGGCTGCTCGGCGATACTGTCCCCACCATGTTGGCCATTACCTGGGCATGGACGTCCACGACACTCCTGAACTGTCCCGCTCGCAACCTCTACAGCCAGGGATGACCATCACTATAGAACCAGGTATGCACAAGCTAGGCTTTTTAATGTCATCTTACTCTGTGGCTGTGTTAATGCTGCAGTTTGGATTGTAACAACCTGATTTCATCCAGATTCTTGATTAACACTCACACCCCGCTTACCGTGGTGGATGGGAACAGTCCCCCCCATTGCACATTATCTATGATGCATTCTCCTTTACGTTTCATGTTATTCCTGCTATCACAGATGTTCCACTTTTTTCCTTCAATTGTCACAGGGTTGTACATTTGTGAGGAAAATGACCAGGTACCAGAGCGTTTCCGCGGCCTGGGCCTCAGGATTGAGGATGACGTGGTCATCCGTGACCAGGGAGGCCCTTTGATTCTGTCCTCTGGGGTACCAAAGACGGTCGCTGACGTAGAGCAGGCCTGTGCCCGGAGATAGTGCAGGGAGAGACGAGATGAATAACCAAGGCTGGTATGCTGTGCTTCTCCACTGCCTTCACTGTGATGACACCCTCAGGCTCAGGGCCCAGGTACATGAAAGGTGGGAGCACACTGCAAGACTCTGGTGTTAGACTCAGCAAGGCCTCAAAAATGTAATCTGATGTGGAAGATCATAGATGTTGCCGATGCTTTTGCCATCTGCCTGAATGTTTAAAGAAAGCAGTGCATGTGGTCTCGTGTTTCTAGTCTTCAGCAGTAAAGTTGGCAATTGTTAACAGGAATGCACAAAGTCTTGTCAACGCGTAACACAGGATATTGCAAGAGCATCTGCGAACTTCCAAAACAGGAAACCAAACAAGCAAACATTAAGTGTGCTTCCACTGTAATGATTTATAAAAATCTCGTCTACAGTAAAGACAGATGGAGACTAATTCTGATCATTTACAATACATTCATCCAGTGATGTGATGGTACTATCAGTGGGTGGAATCTGACGCTGAACTATAAATAAAAACCTATGAACACCAGTTTACCACTTGCTTCAAGTATACAGAAAATTCAGCTCAAGACGTAGTCGTTAGATCCAACAGCGATGTAAGCTGTTTCATTCTTAACACCTGTTTGCTCCTCCACACCATGTTTTACAGAATGGCCACCATCATGGCACACTAGGATATAACTGTTTGTTTGTTGTTTCAACTCCAAATACCTTTTTAAAGCCTTACATACATACATACACACATTTCATTTGTCTCTTACACACAAAAATGCATCATTCTTTCCCAGCTCACGCTACAGTGCAAAAGAAAGTCACTGTGCTGTAGGATGGTCCGGGAGCACCAGAGCATCTCAAATCAACAGACCACCATGTTTAAGCACACAAGTGATGAGTAAAGAGGAACCTGTCTTAAACAGCTGCTCCTGATAAACCTGGAATGATAACGATTACACCAGTGCACTGAAATGGCTTAAAATGTGCACACTGAATAGAGTTTGTGTGTGTGAGAATTTTGTCTTTTCAGCAGAGAGAAAATGTGATTTATTTTAAAGAAAATGTTTATATGTATTAAAAAGTTCTCGTTGTTCCTTCTTTCATAGCTAAAACATTGTTGGTTTGCCTCAGGTTACTTATGAAGGATGACATGATGTGAAAATGTATGATATATTAATAGTGGCTGCATTGAATTAAGCTTCAAACACATGGACTAACACAAAAGGGAAGGAATGTTACACCTCAGGGTTGCATGGTCACATAGGCATAGATGCTGTTGCTGACAGCATAGGAACGTCTACCTCACTTGTAGATGAAGGGTAAATTATCCCCGTTTGTCATTTCGGCTTTTACCAAAGCACATTTCATGGCTGGCGTTGGTCACTGTTGTCAGACGTCCACATTTATAAAAGGATCTCCTGATGCATTTCATTCACAAAAACGTGTGCCATTTATCTTATCTGACTGTTTTTCCCTTTCAGGAGAAGCAATGTGTTATTGAATATCATGCTGTCTTATGGTTCTCTTTTCTTGCTCCTCTTAACCTGAACGCTTTTTTGATGCAAATAGTCACGTTAAATAAACAAGTGACTAGTCAAGAAAGCCAAGTATCTAGCAATGAAGACTGAATTTTCTTGTCAGGAGGTAGTGGGCTCATGCTGAGTCAAGTGGGAATTTGCATTCATAAGGTGGCTAGGGACATAACTCAGATGGGATGCCCATGGTGCTCAGTGTCTGCTAGATGAGTAGGTAGGCAACTATTTCCAATACAGTAACCATAACAACTCAACATGGAATCAAAGATTTGATGTGGACGCACCTCTTGAACACAATGTACATGCTGTCTGTGAGCAGATCGCAGCAGAGACATGTAGGGGACAGTTGCACCAAAAGATCTGAGTGAATGTCGCATGCTGAGGCAGATGAGAGCATTTCCTACAGTAGTGTCTTATTTACATATTCACACAGACTTGTATGGAGACATTTGTCTCTAGTGTGTTAATTTTTGTTTGAGCAGATACCATCAGTTGAAAAACAACTTGGATACCTCTCAGTCGGTTGTAGAGGATAAATTACTTTACTACTGAATAAATAGTTTAGTATGCAAAGTTATGTGACGATCAGTGGTGCAATGCAGCTAAGTACATTTACACAAGTACAAATTTGAAATACTTCACTTTTGTGATTTCCATTTCACCTTGTACTTATACTCTACTATTAAGAATTAAGTATTGCACTTTTTACTACACTACATTGTATTTGATTATTTATATTGATGCATTGGCAGGTAAACGTTGAGATGGAGCTTATTTGAAGTAATTATTACATAAGCTACTGTTTAAATTATAACAACATCTGCAATAACTGATCAGATGCTTCAATTAAAAATCACAACCTGCGAAGTTACCAGTTGTGGGGTAAAAAGTATACTTCCCTCATAAGATACATACAATGAAAGTAAAGTACAAGTATCACAAAATTGTACTTTTGTACAGTAGTTGTTAAACGTCAGTTAGGTTCCACCACCGACTGCTACTATACTGTATTTAGTATTTGAGGAAGAGAAAGGTGGAGCGCCACCGTCCCCTATAGACTGAAATCGGCGACTGCCGACAGAGCACGGAACCGGTTTCCGGACAATCCCGAACACCTACGAAGACAACCTCCCCTCTTATTCCCTTCCTCCCTCCCTCCCTCCTCCCCTTCACGCCTAATGTTGCTGTACCTCCAACCCTCCCCCCGTATCAGAGGAGTGGAAACAACAAGCCGCCATTTTGTTTGTGCGGACAGACCGTCAGAAACAGGAGGCGATAACCGAGAGAAGGAGCGACTCCGGCAGCCGACTGCAGCCACTCCGGGAACCGCCGCGGGAAGAAAGAGTGTCGAAATCCTGTCCGTGTTAGTCAAGAGAGAGAGAAAGCATCACCAAAAACATAAGACGTCAGTGGAGGGAAAACAGAGTCGGTGATATATATACATATATATATATATATATATATGTGTGTGTGTGCTTATGAGAAGGAAATACTCCGAAAAATCCAAGGAAGGGGGTGTTTTGCGGAGCGGAGGTAGAGAGGAGAGGCGGAAGAGGGCTGTATATTATCAAAACGAGGAAAAACCTGCGAAAAGGGGAAAACATCAACATGAAAAATCATTATGTGTCCGTCGCGGAGGAAGGAAAGAGCCCGCATAGACAATTATATAAATAAATTGCTGCCGGACAGAAGGGAGAGGTGGAAAGAAAGACGGGTTTAAAGAGAAGGGGGAAATTGCCAGGATCAACACGAAGGGGGGGCTTTTCTCCATCACAAAGAGTCAACGAGAGGATTTTTGTCAGCCCCAAAAAATTTTTTTTAGGGGGGGG